>QRDG01000341.1:0-37314 GCA_012064385.1 Puccinellia tenuiflora
GTGGAGGTCGCCGGAGTTGTGGAGGAGGTGGCCGGAGGTGGAGGAGGAGGAGAGAAGATGTGGAGGAGAGGAGAGGAGAGGAGAGGAGAGGAGAGGAGAAGAGAAGGAGGAGGGAGGAGAAGGGGAGAGAAGTGGAGAGGAGAAGTGGAGGAGAGGAGAAGGGGAGAGGAGAAGTGAAGGAGAGGAGAAGGGGAGAGGAGAAGTGGAGGGAGAAGTGGAGGAGAGAAGGAGAAAAGAGAGGGAGAGAAGGGGGTGCCGGCGGGATTCAAAATTTGGAATCCCGCCAACAATTCTGTGGCGCATGGCTAGACATGCGCCACAGAATTGTATTTTTTTTTGAATTTTTTTGATTTTGCTGGAAAATTTCTTCTGTTGGCCATAACTTTTTTTTCGTTTGGAATTTTGAGAATCCGAGAAATGTCCAACCGGGTAAACCCCGGTGAGGGCGGTTCCGAGATTTTCTCTAGTTTTTTTAAGATATTAAACGCATTTTTTCGACGTCGTATGCAAAAGTTATGCCCATTTTAATATTTTTTCACCTACTTTTGGAAAAAAAGTCAAAATGTGTATTTTAAATTTTTCCTTACAAATAGACCCTAAACATTCCCTATATCTGAAAGGATTTTATTTTTTGAATTTTTTTATCATTTTCTTTCACTTGATGCAAAACTGAAAAGGCGATCCACCGGGGGGGTGCGTGGGGTGAAAAAATGTTGCACAATTCTGTGGCGCATGGAACCACATGCGCCACAGAAATGTCACTTTCTGTGGCGCATCCAACACCATGCGCCACAGAATGTCGAGTTTCTGTGGCGCACCAGCCACGGTGCGCCACAGAATTTACCCAGATGGACTTTGGCTCAATGATTGCTCATGGGACCCACCAAAATTATGTGGCGCATGATATGTAATTGGAAGCCATGCGCCACAGAATTTGGTCTTTCTGTGGCGCATGGGCAAAGGATGCGCCACAGAATTTGGGCTTTCTGTGGCGCATGGGCAAAGGATGCGCCACAGAAAGGTGAAAATTTCTGTGGCGCATGGATGCTGGTGCGCCACAGAAATAATTCTGTGGCGCACCAATTAACGGTGCGCCACAGAATACCAACCTCCCTATAACCCTTTCTGTGGTAGTGTCGAGGCCACCGCTAAAGCCTCCACCGAGCCTAGCTCCGTCGGAATCACCACAAATGAATCCCCACACGACTCCTAAAGCTCTGGTGTGATCTGCAGCACCGGAGCCAAGATCCCACTAGTGTCCTCGGCCTCAGAAGCAGTCGTCGCAACAAGCTGCGGCGACAGGCAAGGACTGCCACGAGGTGAGAAACAACCAAAGTGAAGCGCTTGCTCAACCACAGACGACTTCTGCTCAAAAGTGTCAAGCGAAAACAAGGCTTGCATAGGGGCGAGCCCCAGGCCATAAGAAGCACACGCCTCATCTTCTGCAAAGGACTAACAATGCCTGCCAACTGCAACTTGAGAGTTGCCACCTCTTAACGAAGAGGGTGAGACACCTCCTCAATGCGGTCAGTGACCAGCTGACAGAGCTCCAAGCGCAACAGACCAAGGTGGGACTGAAAGACAGAGTCAATGAAAACCTCACAACACCTATCAGAGGGCCTTGGCTGCACGGTAGGACGCAACGACGAGCGACACACAACCCCGGCCCAACCCTGAGGCGACGAGTCTGAGCAGACTGGGAACGGCTCCGCTAGCAAGGAGAAAGAGCATCCTGAGAACGAGCCCGGACATCTGGAGAGCGAGAACGAGCAGCAGGAGAGCGCGCACGGAAGAAACGCTCCCGATGACCAGGCCGACGACATCGGATGCATTTGGCTTATCTTTTCTTACAGTCTCATTCAAAACTCAGCGAATCATTTAGGAGAAAAAAGCTTATATTATACTGTACTCCTAGGACCTCCCACGGTGGGCAACATAGCCACATAGGTGGGTAATGTTACAAAATCCAGTGCCAACCAGTCTTTTGGATGACACGACATGCCATCACCACTAAGGGTGTGTTTAGTTGAGGAACCAAGTAGAATGTAATGTAATGAATCCAATCGAAATGAATGGGTTGGTTTCGTTTCTACGTATGATTGGAGCTAAAATTGGAATGAAATGGTTCTACTCATGCGATTGGTTTTGGAGAGATAGAATTGAGTGAATATGGTTTAGCCCACCTCTTACTACACTGCTAAGACAAAAATGATCAATTAACAATTGGACAGAAAATATATATCGGCTGCTTAGCGCCGAAGCATGTCACACAAATACGCACAATCGAAGTTGGAGATCGTGATTTAGCGCTGCAACTTGCCGGCGGCGCCGCTGCTTAGCAGCACTGCTGGCCGCATCTGCTTGGCCGCGCTGCTGCTAGCCACATCTCCCGCCGCCGCCCCTCCTCCATGTCCCCCTGCCTCCAGCGCGATCCGCGTCCTTGAGGCTGCCCGCCACCACGGAAGGTGGAACTAGCCACCGGCTCACTCCGTCTCCCGCGCTAGCCCACCGCCACGCAGCTACGGAAGAAGAAACAGATGACGGGTGAGAGATGGAGAGGTCGCAAGGGAGATTAGGAAAGTGACATACACATAACGAGATAATTCTCCGATTCGGTGGAACCACCAAATTCCGCGTCTTGGTGGAATATGCCATCCTGGGAAATTGGTTGGTTCCTCTTCTATTTGTCAACCAAACACAGGAATGAGACTCAGGTATAGATCCGACCCATTACATTTCACCCCATAACGCAAACCAAACACACCCTAATATAAAAGGAACTAGAGCTGTAGATCCAAAGAACACGAACCATCCAATCAATGTCGGACTGTCCGACACCCTCGCTAATTGACTTGGAAGCCCACACACCCACGACTTGGAAGGCCCACGCACGGTCTGGCCGCCGAACGCTGTGGCACGACCCAGCCCCGCCACCGAACGTCGCCCGCCGTGCCAAATGACTGCGCCGCCGCACGCGGCCACCGCCGCACCGCACGTCCGGTGACTTTCCCATCGTCTGCACCGCGGCCGCCGCACCGCACGTCCCCGCCCTTCCCATCGTCCGCGCCGCATCGGAATACTAGATGATACCCCGCCCTTCCCATGAACAAATACATGAAGGATTTGGCATCAAACGGAAGCAAAATAAAACTGTTGGAAAAAGATATTGCCCAGTATTTATTCATGAAGACACACATTGGATCATCCTGAATTATTATGGGTTACAATAGAGGCTAAGCAACACAGTGATGCGTTACTCTTGATGGAAGAAAAGTATGACTAATTTAGGTAGAAGCCCAGTGCAGTCCTTAGTTGTTCAATTCGTTATTGATGATGCCCTGCATTTGGTTTTAAAAAACAGCAGTATTAGAAAGTTCATGCTTGTGAGGTTTGTGATACAAAACTGAAAAGTTACAAAAAGAATTGCATATGAAAATTAATGATACCTCTATTTTTTTACTGTTTATCCACTTGAACTACTTAGATGTCTGCTGCAACGTTGCTGTCAGAAATTCTGTTTGAGGATAAAAATGAGAATGACTAATGTGATATTTAGTATTTGATATGAGGGGACGCACATACTGTTGCTTATGTCGTTTGGCAGTATGAAGTTCAAGTTGTCCCGCTGAAAGATCCAAACCTTCTCCACTGTGACATTTAAAAATTGCATTGGTGAGAAATTGAATGATGTACTGTAAGCAGAATGTATTTTTCTGGTCTGCAGGTAATCTGTCGCAGTACCATGGTGAGACTATATTCAGTGTGACATGTGGATGATGTCGCTCCTAAAAGTCACTAAGTAACAGATATACAAATGTAACGACACTACCTTGCATTGTTGTAGTCCAAAATTCTCAATTGTTTGCATGTAAATCCTAAGGTGTACACTTTCGTAGCACAGAGCAATATATTTTTTCTGCAGCTCATTTCGTTTGGCCTGTACTTATCAGAGCATCTACTTTCCATAATTAGAATTTGATAGAGGGAGCACACAGAAGTGTACAGTACACACTGGTTACCTTGTAATGTACTTAATACTTTCTCTAGATTAATTTTAGTACAGAGAACTTTTTCTAAAATGAAAAACATAACTTCTCGAGCTATTCTGAATCATGCTTGCCGTTGAGATTCTTCCATTAAAAATGTCGGGAGGTGATAAAATGTTTGAAGCAAACAAAAAACTAAAAACGGGCTGGTCATATGTTGTGATACATCTATAATATGGAGTGAAGAGTAGATGGCTGCTAGCCTACTACCCTTACAGTGAACCCAGTAAGTAAACAAAAAACAAAAAAAAGGATGTTAAGTAGCCGTTCTTCTATTCTGTAAGCAAACAGAAAACTGAAAACTGTCAAGTTTCAACTCTGTATTAAATGCAAGATTCAAGGGGTGCAAATTCGAATGTAAAAATAAATTTCAGGGGGCATTTGAGGGGAACAAACATATGCAAACAGTAAGAGTAAGAAAGTAGAAGATGCATGTACTGATTCAATGTAATGTAAAATCATTTGTAAGAGATGATAGCTTGTGTACCAATGTGAGCTGGTTGTCTAGCGTGGTTTCCTTCTTGCTTGAGCAACCAGCACTTGGAGAACTTTTCTACCTCGTTTTCATTGCTCCCAACCCTAGCCGCCAACCTCCGCTCCCGTGCGGCAGCGCCTGGGCCGCACCGGGGCGTCCAACGCCGGCGCGCCTAGCCCTCCGCCCTACTCTTCCCTCCACTCGCCGCCGCCAAGGGCGTCCCCGGGCAAAAGCCCGCGCGGCGCGGCGGCGGCGGGGATCCTCGGTGCGGCGGCGGCGGCTATCTGGATTTCGGCGACGGCGCTCGTCGTCCTCCAAATAGACGCGGTGACCCGGTCGCGGCGAGGCGTGCCCGCGGCTGCAGGCGGCGGCGGCAACGCATCTCGCGGGATCGTCGCAGCTCGGGTCGGCTCCGGCGGCTACCCTGGCTTCCGGAGTGGCCTGCAGCTCGTGGAGGGCTTCTCCAGGCAGATCGGCGGTAGACGGCGTGAGGGCATCCTTCTACGGTGGCTCGACTGCTGTGGCTGTTTTGTGGAGGTCGGCCGGTGTAAGCCGGGATCGTCGGAGCCGACGACAGCGGCACCTGTGGGTGTCGTTACCTTGTTGAAGGTGTCGTCGCCGCAAATCACCCGTCTCCAAGAGTTCCGGGGGAAACCCTAAATCTGGGATTATATCCCAGATTGGACGATGGCGGGATCCTCGATGTCGCACTCCCTCTTGGGGGCATCGTCCTGGAACACCGGATGACTGGAGGGGTCTGCTGGTGGAGCAGTGTTGCATCTACAACGACCACGACGACGGGTCATGGCGGCATGGTGCAGCGGGGACTCGACGACGGTCGTGACATGGTGGACTCGTGCAGGGTGGGGGCGTAGTCTGGTGCCATGGTGGCATTGACGGCAGGTATGGCGAGAGTCTTCGCTTCGATCTACATGTTGGAGTTGGGTTGGTGGAAGATGGTGGAGGCGACATCTGGACCGTGTGCACAAGGCACTACCTCTGGAGTTGGCCAGGGAGCCGGCGATGGCAGTGGCCGGGGCATAAGGCCCCGTTTCACTCTTTCGTTTGTGCTGGTTGTGGTGTTTTCACTGTTTTGGTGGCTTTGATTTGTATGTTCGTTTATTGTAAGGCTTTTCTTCATCTTTTGTTGAATAAATGAAATAAAAGCTGTATGCATCTTTTCGATGCAGAGGCTGGGGCTTCCCCATTTCTAAAAAAAAAGCACTTGGAATACAATCAGTAGGGGCTTGAGCGAGTAACACACATAATCCAACCAAATCGGAGCAGGCAAACAGTCGAGCAGTTCTCGAGCGAGCAGTTCTCCAGCGGATAGCAACCTAACAGATTCACAAAGATGGGTGAGGTGTAAAAAAAGAAAGGAGGGGAGGAGAATCTAGAGCAAGCATCTACCAGAATGGAGCATGGTTCCTGAGATGGACGCGAGGAGACGGCCGCGCTGGAGATCAGTTCAGCCTAGCAGTTTCTTCTGCAATGACTGGGCAATCATGGATGGTGGAGGATTGGGCGGTTTCTTCAGGGAAAAAGTCTAAAATAAACCTTAAACTTATAGTTGAAAGATAAATCGAACCCTGAACTCCTAATCCCGGAAATTGACACTCTGAATTTGTCAATCCCAGTCTATTTTCGACCATACACATGTTTGGCGCAGTGGGAATACAACAATCCTGGCCGGGATAAATGCTACTCTCTTTGACAATTCGGTCCCACATGTCATATTTATCCCTTCCTAAATCTGGTCCTTACTACACCGCAGATGCATTGCGGCCGCGTGTGCCTCACCTCTGCTGCGTCGCCGGATGCGTATCGTCGAGCTCCTGCAAGCCACCGCTGCCCACGACCCTGCTAGCCACGCTCGTCGCCTTGCTTGCGCGTGTCCTGGTCGTGGGCGGCAAACGCTGCGAGTAGCAACACACGCCGGAGTGGAGCATCCGTGTGAGGAGGCCTCCACATGGAGCTCGGCTCGACCGGGAGCTCTATTGAGACGAGCAGCGTGGCCATGGCCGGTGCAGATGCGCCTAGCATCCTCAGCCCCGCCTTCGGGCTCTCCTCCCGCGGAGCCATCCATGGCCGAGCCCATCTCTCTCCCTTCCCGGTTCTATGCTCCTGTGCTCATCTGCAGGACGCGCTACCGCGGGCGAAGAAGCACGCAGGCGATGCGTTCAGTCGTGGGGGTGAAAAGTTGAGGAGGGAGGCTGCTATGGACCTTCGGTTGGTGTGCATCCGTGGCTCGCCGGAGTTGTTGGTGCAGCCTCGTCGGAATTGTCTGTGCGGAAGGAGTTCTTGACTAGAGGGAGATGGATTGGGATTGAAGATGAACATGACAATTGACAAGTGTGCCAGTGCTGTCAATGAAAGTAGAAATTTGAGTTTTTTATTGTAGTGTGAAAAACATGTACAAGATTTAAAATAAATCGGGATTGACAAGTTCAGAGTGTCAATTTCCGGGATTAGGAGTCTAGGGTTCAATTTATCTTTCAGCTATAAGTTCAAGGTTTATTTTAAACTTTTTCCTTTCTTCAGCATTTGTGGCGAGAAGGGCAGCAGGTCGTAGTGGCTAGAAATCGTAGGTTGCGGCGGCAGGGAAGAGGAACTCGGGGTGGGAGTGTGTTTTTTTTAGGGCACCAGGAGGTAAGGGGAAGCGTCTGCATTTTAGATGGGCCTGTCTTACGTACATGCGAGCGAGGCCGTGAATAAAAGGCGACGTGGACGCACATAATCGCTAGAAAATCAGGTAGTGGGTCATTCAGATATAGAAGATATGTAGCTGACAGAGCAACGGATTCGATCAAATCAGATCCGAAAATGCATTGGCGCTGTCTAGTGTCTCGTGTAATGCGTGGCGCAATGGGGACCTGTCTATCGTGTTTGGCGACCAAAATCCCGTGGTTCTGCTTTTAGTTGGTTGTGCGCGTGCCTGCATGGCAGACTGATGACGGCTTATCTTTTCTCTTTCTCATTTAAGGTCAGCGACTCACTTAGAGAATAACGTAGGTGCCAACTAGTCATCTATAGTATTTAAATAGGAGCAACCCACTACATGTAATTCTCTCAACATGCAACCTATACACATCAGCAAGCACCTAATTGGTCCACGTCATCAGCTTTCTTCCTTTACTTCCGTTCACGTCTGGTCGTTTCCGTTCGTGTCTGCTCGCCAAACATTGAAAGCACTCCACTTTTACGTCCGTTTGGTCAGAACCATGCAGGCCACTTCTTCATCAGAACCCATCTTATTGCTCCAGCACAGAAGCCCATTTACAGCCCACTACTCCATCTTCCATGATTCTCACGATGGTTCTTTGTCTTCTCAGCCATAGCGTTAGATCTCGCCATGGTCCCATGAACTTCTCTGGAAAAAAACTCGCCATTCACTAGAACCATTGAGGGTTTCCGTTTCTTCTTCCCAATCAATCCTGTGACGGTGTGCTCACTTCCCCTCCCCACGATCTCCGCAAGATTCGGAAACCGATGGAGGAATCCGATGAGTTTGCACACAATTTTTCCTCTTTAAAGTCTGAGCACTACCTTCACCGGATTTTCTCTTATCGGCCTTTGTTGCGGGTGGGCTTCTTCCACACCGCTGAGACCTTCGCCGCCGGTGAGTAACCACCTCCTGTTTTCTCCATGCTCCCTGTTTTCTGTTCACTAATTTGTACTACCTCAGGTGCTCAACGACTCGACAGCCGAAGAAGCCATATTTGGACCTTCACCGGTGCACAATGCACTGAAGACTCCTCTTGGTAATGCCTACATCCATGTTCTTAGGAGATCTATTGCAGCAGTACCATCTCGGATTATAAGAAAAAAAGTAGTCCATGTTGTTACGGTATTGTTTGTAAAAGTAGCATCTCTGATCGTAGGACTTATAGATGATGCCCTATTGTTGCCATGGTTAGGTGAAAAAACATGTCAAGGTTATTATTTAAGTTAGGAATGTATTTCTTCTACCCTTTACTCATTTGTGTACCTCCATGAGAAAGGAATCGAACCTTCTTCCTTTCTTTTCTAGGCAGTTAGCAGGTTATTGAGATCTCATATATTATTAATGCAAGTATTTCTCTCCCATGCAATCAAATAGTTGTCTAATATATTGCAAACAATACCCGCAGCAACGCGCGGGGAATTATCTAGTTTGGATCACACGACATGCCATTAAGAAATAGAGCCTTGTGTAATATAATATATATTTTTAGGAGAAACATCGGGAGAGTTTCCCGCTATAATTTTTATTTATTTAAATGGATATTAAAAATGTAGCAGGAAATTTAAAAACAAAACAAAAATAAAAAAAATAGCTTAAGTACATCTCGATTCATGGAAACTATCAAAAAAAAATTCTTTTTCACTGTACGGCCTAGGAGAGCCAGTTCCAGGTGATAAATTGCTTTCCATCCTTGAGTTGTGGTGTTTGGTTTTTGAAAAATCCAAAATTATGCTCAACTAAACGCTGGCCATCGGGCACATTTTTTTCTGGGCCGCTCGGAGGCACGAACTTGCGGCACGCGGCCTAGCACGCCATGATATAGGGAAGGATTAAGTATATATTTCACCCTCAAATCTATTACATTGGAGCAATTTCACCCTCAACTGAAATTTGGTATGATTTAAACCCTCAAATCCACAATACCATATAAATCACCCCCGACACTGGTTTTTGCTCAATTTGGGTGGTTTTGGACAAATTGGACGGTTTTACATGTTGACATGGCGGGCTGAGGTGGCAAACACCGTAACTCGTAGAACACACCGGCGGCGGCCCACGCCCTCACGCGTGCGCTCGCAGATGGCGACCAGCATGGCCGACTCGTCCGAGAAGAGCGCGTCGAGACGCTTCCTCTCCTGGCCCACCGCGTCGAGCATGTCCAGAAGCTTAAGTTCATGTGGGCTCGCTCTGTGGAGAGGTCACTGGAGCTTGGTCATGGCAGAAGGTGACCGGCCTCGGACGGATCTGAGCATATAGAAAGATAGGGAGGGCAAGGTGATGTCTGAGAGATGCGCCAGCCTCCAATGGCGACCTTTGCGTTCGTAATGCTCGATCAGACTCTACCATTCGATGATGACGGCGGCGGCTCGGACAGGCTCAACAAGGAGATCTTCTCCATCCTGGAGTCCAACGTCCTTTTCGGCATGCAGCAAATGCCGGCGAAGCTGGGAGCGTGCTCTGAGGGGCGTGTGCATGTGCTCTCCATCGATGGTGGCGCGCCATGGCAGAAAGTAACCGTCCCCGGATGGATCTGAACATACGAGAGATAGGGAGGGCAAGGTGATGTCTGGGAGACGCGCCGGCTCACCGAGAGGCTGTAGGAAAAGTCTTTCTTATCGGGGTGGTAGAACGGCGGAGAATTTTGCCGAGGATGGGCGACGACCGGAGAGGAAAAAGACGACGTATTCTAAGCGTGCAACGAACCCGTCTCCGATTCCTTTTATGTGCGCGTAGAGGACGACAAGGCGAAGGATATGGCGCGCTCAGGTTGCCTCGAGCGCGCCCATGGAGTCGAGTGCATCTCCGACGTCCAGCGGCGCGGCTTGAGCATGGAGATGACGCGCTCTATTCGCCTCGATAACTTCGGCCGCCCTGGTAGTCACCGGTTCTATATGGGTTTCGATCTGGGCGGCATGGATCACATCGGCAGCGTGGCGCGGCCGCGGCAAAGGGAGGTTTGCACTTTGTAGCAAGCTTGTTGTATTTTGGTAGCAAGTCAAAATCCAACACCTCGTGACGCGTTTTTTCTGGTTATTTCATACTCCACCGCCGTGTGATGCATGTAAAATGCATACATGAACTTTGCATTATAATACTCATATTTCAATCATATTTGCATCATATAAGGGTTATATCATTGTTTTATAATGATTTTGGGAAGATTTCACAGTTTTCCTATTTTTCTGAAATTAACCCTGCACTGGTAGAAAACCCTATTTTCTATATTTTGATGTTTCAGGGACCCAAACGACGTCCAAATGACCTAATATTTTGCGGGGATCATTTTTTGGAAGGAACGAAGCGTAGGAGTGAAGGAAGCGAACAAACGGAGACCCGAGGGCCGAAAGAGGTGGGCCCACACGGCCAGATTCCTTGGCCGCGTGGGGCCCCCTATCCTGGGCCTCGAGCCTCCGATGCCGTCGATCTTCGTCCCAGTGCCTTCGTCTTGACCTAAAACCGACTATAAAAATAGTCCCCCGAGGAGTTTCGCGAGGAGGCGGCGGAGAAACACAAAAACAAGAAACAGGAGACAGAAGGCTGCCGCCGGAGAAGATCGGAGGGGGGAAACGCCACCGGAATCACCTCCGGAAGGCTCCTCCATCCCCCTCCGGAGTCTCCATCAACACCACCGTCAAGACCAGCACCATCCATCACCATCTCCATCACCATCTTCATGATCCACTTCATCCCCCTCATAGTTTGAGATAGTTCGAACCCTAGCTATTGTCTAAGTACTATTCTACATGTTTGTGAATTGCTACTTGTCATTGTTTTGTGGGGAGATTATATTTTCAGATTGTGTTGTATCACTTATACCATTGAATAATATCATGTCTTCGCGTTGTGAGTAGTTCTCTCATGTTCCTGGGGGCATAGGATGGATTGGCAATAATTTTCACTTAACTTGTGTTGAGTATTTGGTCAAGTTTTTATCTTTTATGATTATCTTGTGATGTCTACTACACATTTCTATTCTTGTAGACTTGTTGGGCCTCCAAGCGCAGACGTTTGTAGGACAGCGGCAAATTTCCCTTAAGTGAGTAACCCAAGGTTTATCGAATCCACGGGAGGTAGAGGTCAAAGATAACCCTCTCAAACAACCCTGCAATTAAGATACAAGAAGTCTCTTGTGTCCCCAACACACCTAATACAATTGTTAGTTGTATAGGTGCACTAGTTCGGCGAAGAGATGGTAAAATGCAAGTGATATGGATGGTAAAAGGTGATTTTGTAATTCTGTAATAAAAATGGCAGCAAGCAAACAAGTGACAAAAGTGACTAAAAACGGTGTATCAATGCTTGGAAACAAGGCCTAGGCTTCATACTTTCACTAGTGACTACTCTCAACATCATTAACATAATTAAACACATGATACTTCCCACAAAAATACATGCGTGGTAGACGTTACTCGGAGATCATTCTTTTGTGGATCAAATAGGATGAGAATTGCCTAGGGCTACGAAAAGCACACCTTAAAGTTCGTATTCCACATCTATGGACACATCATGCTGTCACTATCCGCATCCAAAGATAGTACTAACAAACACCACAACCTATTTCTTGAATAGTCTCTTTCTTCAATAACACAAGCATCAAGAAACCTCATGATCTATTCAATCCAACAATATAAAGAACAAACTCATGATGAAGATCCTTCCAATCTATTATCCATAGAGTCACACACGGCACCCACACTGTCACCGAGATACCGTGATCACAACGGTGACTCCGGAAATTGTACTAAATAACATCACTTGAGCAAAATCATATCCATTACACATAAGGAAACATCATGTATTCAACTACACTAATAAAGCTCATGATCACAACGAAGATCACATCATGGGAGAGAGAGATAACCACATAGCTACTTGTATAAGCCTCAACCCCGGTGAGGGACTACTCCCTCCTCATCGCGGGAAGCAATGGTGTTGATGGAGATGGCCCCGGCGGTCGATCCCCGTCCCGGCAGGGTGCCGGAACAGGACCTTCTGAACCCCCGAAACTTGTCGGCGATGGCGGCAGAGCTCTGTTGCGTATTTGGGAAAATCCTTCGGGGGTTAGGGTTTTTGCGTCGGATGTGATTTTATAGGCGTCGGAGGTAGCCGAGGGGTGCCCCATAGGGCAGGGGCGGGTCCCACCCGCGGGTGGGCCCTAGGCCGCGGCAGGGGGCCGCCCCTGGCCTGTGTGGGTCCCCTGAAGTCGGCCTTTTGGCTCCCTTCCTCATTTCTTCAATAAAAAATCTCCGTAAATTTTTGTCCAATTCCGAGATTATTTGCAGAAGTAACTTTCTGCAACAAAAACAGCACAAAAACCGGAAACTGGCACTGGGCATCTTGTCAATATGTTAGTCCGATAAAATGCATAAAAATGATATAATTGATAATAAAAACATGTGACAATATCACAAAACTAGCATGGATCACTCAAAACTTATAGATACGTTTGAGACGTATCAGCATCCCCAAGCTTAACTCCTACTCGTCCTCGATTAGGTAAGTGATAACCCACAAGTGTAGGGATCGTTTGTAGCCTTTTCGATAAATAAGAGTGTCGAACCCAACGAGGAGCTAAAGGTAGGATTAATATTCTCTCAAGTTCTATCAACCATTGACACAACTCTACGCACACCAAACGTTTGCTCTATCTAGGAAATAAAACTATAGGAATAAAACGGGTATGAAAGGATGGTTTTGCAATATAATAAAGAGCAAGAAGATAAAAGTTAGTTGCTGCAGCAATAAAGTATACTAAAAGACCATAAATAACAGAACCATGAGTGTGGAAAAGTGGTGGAAGGCATGGCGGAATTGTTCATAATTAATTAGTAAAGTTATTCGGTTCATCGTATTCGATGCAGTTTTCTATGTGAGAGAGGCAAAGCATACACGTTCTCAACTACTTGTGATTACATGTACTATATGATTAGAACATTAGCAAGCATCCGCAACTACTAACATTCATTAAGGTAAAAACCCAACCATAGCATTAAGTTCATAAGGCCCTCTTTATCCCATACAATGTCAAAAACCGGGATGGGGCTTAGGTTTCTGTCACTCCGGCAGCCCTACCCCCCCGCCTCCTTCAAATACTACAAACCCTATGATGTTATCCACGCGCGCAAGTATATAATGGGCACCATAGGACTGTACCATATCAACATACAACTCGAATCAACCAAATACATTTAATAATTCAACCATAAGACAACAAGGAACTACATAAACATGACATAGATCATAGGATAATATTTTATAGCATCAAACACCATGTTTACATAGGGGATTACAGAGGTTTGTGAGAGAGTGGACCGCCGTAGCTATGAGGAATTGGCGATGGAGATGATGGTGAAGGCGGCGGCCATGGAGGAAAGGGCAAGGCGGAGGCGGCGTGAGCGGCCGTTAGCGGCGGCGGCGCGTGGCGGCGGCCGGCCGGCCAAGGGGGACCGCCGCCCCCTAACCCCCTTCCTCCATGACTTCTTGGTGTTGTAGAGGAGCCCTCCCCCTTGTAGATGAGGGCCAAGGGGGAGGCAAATTCGTGGCTTTTGGTGGCTGCCCCCAAAACTAGGGTTTCCTCTCTTTATATAGGTGGAGGCAATGCTTCCCGGCCCTCCGATGGATGGCCCCTTGAAATGGCTCTTGGGCACCTCTAGAACCTTCCTAGGGACCCCTCATATCCTTAATGAGGTCCCAAAGTCGTGTCTTGGTCGAATCCTCCAAGTTTGATAAGAGTTGGAGTCAATCACGTCACCAACTTTCAGAATCCCGTAATCAGATATTTGGCCTCCAGTAAAACGGGGATTTCCGGAGCTACGGACCTCCGATTGGAATGTTCTTGGGCTTCACTGAAAGCTATGGAAATTTCCCACAACGTTGCAGTTAAATTGATTTTCAGTTGACGTCGTCTTCTGGTCTCAAACTGTCAATCTCTGAAATCTGTGAGGAGGACAGATTTCAGGAAAGTCAGAGTCCACCTCCAACAAGGCTCCTTTTGCGTTTTTACCAATTTCCAAGTGATTCCTACACATCAAAGTGTAAAACAAGAACATCGTGCATTTTTGCAACTATTAATAGGTTAGTCAAATTAAATCATAAACTTAGTATGAAAACAAGTGTCAAAGGTATAAAAGTGGCATGAAACAATCAAAAATTATAGATACGTTTGACACGTATCAACATCCCCAAGCTTAATTCCTAATCGTCCTCGAGTAGGTAAATAATAACAAAATAATTTTTGATGTTAAATGCTAGGATCATGTCTTCAACAAATGCATGACAAATGTTATATAGATAATGAAACTTAAGCAATTGTGTTAGCTAATGAAAAGATAACGACGAACTAGGAGTTAATAATATGAAATTATAAACATTAACAAGATTATAATGATCATAATAAAGCATGGTATAGTGGTCTCTCGCTTGCCCCTTTAGTAGAGCAAAACATAAATGCCGGGCACCTCTTGAGATATTAAACATAGACTAGGAGTAAAGTTTTTCAGAAATGATATAGAATCTCAAACATGCTCCACTCATTAAGACTTTGGGACAAAGCACATTATACTCAGAATGATAGCAATGCTCTATAAGAGCATCTCCAACAGGCGCCCAACGCGCCGGCGCTGTATAAAGATTTTGCAGCGCCGAAATAGACGTTTGGCGCGCCGCGCGCAGGTTTCGCTTTAGCAGTCGCGCTATAATTTAGCGCTTTGCTGCCGTGCTTCAGCAGGCGCGCTAGACTGCAGCGCGCGAGCCAGCGGAAACAACATTTGCACTTCAACATACAACCGTGAAGATCAAATAAATACCAAATAAATCAACAATAAATTGTATAATTATTATTACAACACAAACAAATTGTTTTTGTCGAATACAAATAGTTCAGCAAACAATAGAATGCATAGTTCAATCAAAATATAACAAATAATTGAGTGAATTTTATTGTTGTCCATTCCAATTCCACCACTCCTCGATTAGATCCTTTTGAAGCTCATCATGCCATTAGCCATTCATTGCGTCGAATGGCATGATAAGATGCCACAAAGCGAGCTGTCCTCTCCGCTCTCCTTCGCACTTGCACGGGATGGCCCATCAACTCATAGTGAGTGTAGTCCAACTCTTCCCCACGCTCATCCTCGATGATCATATTATGCATGATCACACAAGCGGTCATGATGTACCATGATGTACCAAAGCATGTCTTGATCCCAAAATCTAGCCGGCCCTCTCACAATAGCAAATTGGGCTTGCAAAATCCCAAAAGCTCTCTCCACATCTTTCCTAGCCGCCGCTTGAGCATTGTGGAAATCAAGCGCTTTCTTACCTTGTGGATTCTTAACCGGCTTCACAAATGTTTGCCACCTTGGGTAGATGCCGTCCGCAAGATAGTAGCCATAGTTGTACGTATGGCCATTTGCTACAAACTCCACCGGGCAAGTTTTACCTTTTGCAATCTTATTCATGAGTGGTGACCGGTGAAGAACATTGATATCATTTAGAGCTCCGGGCATGCCAAAAAAAGCATGCCAAATCCAAGTCTCATGATCGGCCACCGCTTCAAGAATTATAGTTGAATCTTTTTTTGTGGCCTTGGAATTGTCCATGCCATGCCTTAGGACAATTTTTCCAACTCCAGTGCATGCAATCAATAGAACCAAGCATACCTGGAAATCCCCGAGCGGCGTTGAAATCCAAAAGCCTAGCCGTGTCTGCAGCATTGGGAGCTCTCAGATATTCCTTCCCAAATATTTGCACAATTCCAACGGCAAACCGCTTGAGACACATGATGGCTTGGCTCTCACCCATGGCCAAGTGGTCATCAACTAGATCCGCCGGAATCCCATATGCCACCATACGCAAAGCGGCGGTCACCTTTGGGTAGGTGCTATGCCCTAGCTCACCGGCGGCGTTCCTCCTTTGCTGAAAGAACCGATCATGCCTTCGGGATATGTTGGATGCTCCACAAAATAGTTCCTCATTAATCTTTCATGAGCCTCGATTCTTTCCCTCCACAATTTGATACGGCCAACAACAGAACCACCATGCTTTCGTTTTCTCTTCGCGCGAATAGCTAGGATCATTGCAACCTCTTCCTCCTCTTGAAGATCAAATTCTTCATCAGAAGAATCGTATAAATAACTCATCTACATGCATCAATGCACTCTAATTTAAATTCTAAAACTAAATATGGACCAAATTCATCAAAGTTGAAGTTCACATACCTTCAAGGTGTTTTCTCAAACACCTTGCGCGCGTGCAGATGTGCGCCCGCGAGGTGGCAGCGGCTACGGGTCGCCGAAGCAGCGGCCAAACAGCGGCGAAGCAGCGGCCAAAAAGCGGCGGCGAAGCGGCCGTCCCAACAGCAGCCGCCGGAAGCGCCGGAGGTGTCGGTGAAGGCCCGGCTCGCCCGGCTCGATTCAGCGCCGCGGTGAGCTCCGCGCAGCCATATGTAGCGGCGGCGACAGGAAAATCGACCGGCGCCGGCGACAGAAAAATCGGCAGACAAGTTGGGGGGAAGAGATGCGAGCGGCGGCGCGAGCAGTGGGATTTTTCAGCGGTTGGTAGCTCGCGCCAGATTTGCTGTCGTCCCGCGCGCTGTAGTCGCCGCCCCAAATTTGGGGCCAAATCTACCGCTTGGCAGCGCGCGCTGGATGTTTTTTAGCACACGCGGGTTTTTGCCGCAGCCGCTGGAGCGCTGGATTTCGCTCCGCGCGCGCTAAAAAGTCGTTATTTCCAGCGCGCGGTCCAAATAGGGCGCCTGTTGGAGATGCTCTTAGAGCATCTCCAACAGAGGCTCTATATTTCGGCGCGCTAAAACGCGTTTGCAGCGCGCTGTATCCTGTTTTAGCGCGTGGCGGTCGAAATTGCTTTTTCAGACGCCCAAAAATATAGCGCGCAAACTGCATCAGTTTATCAAACGCACTAAAATACAGCGCACAGACAGAAATAATATAACAAACAGGTCCCTAACTTTTACAAAAATGACCCTAAGAAATTTTTCAGAAAAGCAATTGGATCCTGGAGACGTCCTCCACCATCAGGCCATGGCCGGCGCCGGCGACCTAAGGGATATGGACGGCGACGGCGAGTTCAGGGCCCGACGGCGACCTGGGGCTGCTCGGCGTGGAGCCGGCGCGACGAGTGAGGAGCCGGAGGAGGCCGCGGAGCTCCTCCGCCCGAGCCACCGCGCCCGCATCCGCCGGCCGCGGAGCTCCTCCGCCCGAGCCACCGTGACCGCGCCCGCGTCCGCCCGGCCGCGGAGCTCCTCCGCCCGAGCCAGCTTCACCCACGTCGCGGACCAGCGGGGTTTGAGACGTCGTCGGGGACGAAGTGGAGGCGGGTGGCGCGGCGGGAGCTCGACCGGCGGGAGCTCCAGGCGCGAGATCGACCGCCCGGGAGCTCGACCGTTGCGGCGGGGAGCTTGGCGGCAGCCGGGGACGCCCGGCGGGGTCGCGGGACGGCGAGGGATGGCACGGACGCGGCCAGGCGGGGACGCGACTGCCGCGAGCTCGAGCTTCTCCGATGCGGGCCGCCCCGACTCCGGCCGCCTCGAGCTCCTCCGATGCGGCTCGATTCCGGCGACGGCGGTTCAATTCCGGCGATTGGCTGCTCGATTCCGGCGATGGGCGGCGCGATTCCGGCAGCGGACAGCCGAAGCTAGATGGCACCGACGGCTTCCTACCCGCGGTGAAACTTCCCAATGGCAGTTGTTCTTCGCGCCTTTCGTCCAGATTGTGCAGCGTGCGGTATCGGAGACGTCAAATTTGCAGCCCAGCGTACCGCTTTGGCCCGCGCGCTGGACCGTTTTTACAGCGCGCTCTACTTTATAGCATCTGTTGGAGCACCGTTTTCTGCCCCGCGCGCGCTAAAAGTTAGTTATTTCCAGGGCGCGCTGTTTTTAGCGCCTCTGTTGGAGATGCTATAAGATGGTGCTCAAAGAAGGATGACGACTGAACATAAACATAAAAGAAGGGCCCTTCGCAGAGGGATGCAGGGATTAGTCATGTGCTAGAGCTTTTTATTTTTTTATAGAACAGAAGTAAAACAATTTTGAGATATGCATGCTTTCATCAACGATTTCACAGCAATGAAACTAGCTAGTCCCCTTGACAAGCAAGGCTTTTAGACTTGTGAGAGCTGTAGGTTTAGAGGAACGAGTACATTCCTGTTTCTCCTTGGTTTCACCACTATCTAATGTTTGAGCTGATTTCTCATATTTGCATTGTGTGGAGGAGAATGGTGAGTTATATTTATATTTTGCTTAAGCTGCTCTCGGGTTGATTCAAGTGAAGACGTAATCCATCGTGTTGGGAATATGCCCTAGAGGCAATAATAAAATGGTTTATTAAGCATATTCACGTTTATGATAATAGTTTATTATCCATGCTATAATTGTATTAAATGGAAACATAATACATGTGTGGAATATAAACACCCGGAGTCCCTAGTGAGCCTCTACAGGACTAGTTCGTTGATCGAGAGATAATTAGAGTTTCCTAACTATGGACTTGTTATAGTCACTTGTAAATGGAGTCATATCATTAGGAGTAATGGTGTGATGGACATGACCCAAATAAAGAGTTGCAATTAATCGTGTCACAAAAGTTTTGTTGTCAACACTTTTAATATGCCAAATATAGTTTCCTTAGACCATGAGATTATATCACTCCCGTTTACTGGAGGAATACTTTGTGGACATCAAACGTCACTTCGTAACTGGGTGACTATAAAGGTGGCTTTCAGGTATCTCCGATGGTGGGTTGTTGGGTGATATGAATCGAGAGTGGAATTTGTCCCTCCACGTGACGGAGAAGATATCTCCAGGCCTTCTCGGCAATATAGCATCAAAAGTCTGCAGACATGTGATTAGGTTGTAATCACCGGGATCCTATATTATGGACGAGTAAAGAGAACTTGCCGGTAACGAGATTAAACTAGACATGGGGATGTCAACGATTATATCTTGGGCAAGTAAAATATCGTGAGACAAAGGGAATCATATATGAGATTAATTGAATCTCCGGCATCATGGTTCAATCGAGAAAAGGTTTTCGTTGAGTGTATAGGAATTAATATGGGCATCCCGGTCCCGCTATTAATTATTGATATGATCATGTCTATGCATTCTCGAACCCGTAGGGTCACACACTTAACGTTCCGATGAAATTAGGTTTTGCGATGAATTAAATGATGAAGTGAACGAATGGTGATTCGGAGTCTCGGATGGGATCCCGGACGTCACGAGAGGTTCCGGAGGAGTCCGGAGAATAAGATTCATATATGGAAAGTAGTTTCCGGAGGTTTCGGAAAAGTTCCGGAAATTATTTATAGGGTATCGGAAAGGTTCCGGAATGTTCTAGAAGGGTCTAGAAGTGGGACCGCATATTTTGTATGGGGCCCACATGGACCAAAGGGGTGCAGCCACCACCTAGGTGGGGCGCACCACCTAAGGCCCACATGGGCTGGTGCGGCTAAGGGAAAAAGGAGGGGAGTCCCACTCCTAGTTGGACTAGGAGTTGGGCCCTCCACCCCTTTAGGAAAGGGGGCCCAAGGAGGAGTCCTAGATGGACTCCAACTTGGGGGGCAAGCAAAGGGGGGCCGGCCGGCCCCCTGACCTAACCCTAGCCGGCCTCCTATATAAGGAGGGGAGGGGGGGGGGGGCGCAACACATACCCTTGAGGCTGCCCCAAGCCGCACCCCCCTCTCCCACCTAAACCCTAGCCGCACCCCTCCTCTCCCGGAGGGCTGCCGCCGCCTCTTCTCCACCAAGAGCTGCCGCACCACCCTAACCCTAGGGGGCTGCGCCACCTCCTCCTCTCCCTCTCCTCTTGCTTGGCTTGGCGAAGCCCTGCTCGTGGAGATCGTCATCATCACCGGCACTACCGTCGTGCTGCTGAGATCATCAAGGCCACGTCTTCTCGCTTGCGGGATCAAGGAGTCGACGTCTTCATCGAGCTGTACGTGTGGACGCCGCGGAGGTGCTGCCCGTTGCTGCACTTCACCGGATTGGATCTCGAGGATAATACATCTCCTCGCGACTAGACGAGTCTAGTTGCGGGGATCGACTAGCCAACCCCTGCACCGACAAAACGCGTTTGTTGATCTTCAAGGGTAAGAGATTGGATCTCACCTTCGCTATCTTCATCTCATAGATCTAGATCCTTGGGGTTTATTCCGCTTTGCCGCGTAGAATTTTTTTTTTGTTTTCCATGCTGCGACCCCATCACATCGACACCGGGTCAAAGGGGGGAAATGACCTTGCTCGTCACAAGTTATAACTAGCTCTCTACTGCTCCCTCATGAGCTTAAAAACAGAGGCACAAAAGGAGTATTTGAATATTTTAAAGGTAGCACATGACAAATTTACTTGGAATGGCAAGAATACCATGCATAGGTAGATATGGTGGACTCAGCTGGAATACTTTGGCTTAAGGAATTTGGATGGACCATCTGCGACAAAATACTTAATGAATAAAACATAAGAGAGGTTCTTCAATTCTAAAGTAAAATAAACCGTCAAGGCATAACAGACTGTATTTTTAGTCTTTCAACATGTGTGAATATGTGCCAAGTCAATCCGAATAAATCTTTTGGAGGAGGATCCCACTTCACCATTCCACATTATGAACAAAATAACGCATGTTAACATCAAAATAACATATTATACCCTCTTAGCTAGTTGAGACTAACCATTAGAAAACATGAACTATGAAGCAACATTATACACACAGCATTTTTAAGTTTAAACAAATAACTAACCAACCAAATAAAACTCCAATCAACTCTCCAGAAAGGGTATAAATAAAAGATATAACAATCAGCTCATTATTGTGATGGTGCATGATGCTAACACAAAGATATAATAGATAATAAATTAAGATACAAACGCTCCAAGTTTATGCAAGTTTCTATGTTGCTCAAAAAACAAGGTTTGAAGATTTGCAAACCGAGAGGTTGTTGATGTAGAGGGATGCAAAGGCATCCCCAAGCTTATGGTTTTGACCAATCTTGGATATTTCTCAATTTGATGTTCCTTCATTCCCTGTGAAAAAACTTCAACACAAAAACTCTCCCATTCTTTTTCTACGGTTAGACATTAGTATACTAAAGATAACATTTCCAAAGTGCTGCCATTAAACTAAAACAAATTTTGTTTTCAAGTTACAGGGAGGCTGCTTAAGGGGACAATTTTAAAATAATGGATGAGATCCAAAAAGAATAAAATGAAAACGCAAAGAGGCCACTTTTGCAACAAAAGTCAGAATCTGTCCAGAAGAACAGCAGCTGGAAAACATAATTTTTAAGTAAACTTAAACGTCTCTGAAATTTTCGCCAATTTTTGAGCGTACAGAGGATTAGTAGATACTTGCTCTGTAAACATTGTGTGACATTTCAAGCTTCCAGTAAAACATGAAAAATCGGGCAGTGAACAGCAAATACTGAAAATAGAAAAACCACTTTTTAATTATGCATCAACTAAAACCAAATGGGTAAAAATTGGTACTTTATTTTTGTAAAACTAAAAGACCAGAGGGAAAAACAAAAACAAACGGAAAGTAAAAACAAACCGACGCTCCAAGAATAGCTCATAATATGTAAAGCAATAAAAATATAGTACCACGGGTGAAAACTGATGATTGTCGATGAAGAAGGGGATGCCTTGGGCATCCCCAAGCTTAGACGCTTGTGACTTCTTGTATATTTCAGAGGACGTCCATGGGAACCTCCCCAATATTGAGCTTTTATCCCTTCTTGATCTTCCTTCATCACCTCGCTCTTGAATACTTGAAAACTTCCTTCACACAAAACTTCTAATAAACTTCATTAGAGGGTTAGTTCTCAAACAAAATAATCCACCTTCAGTTCTCACTTAACAAATTAAATGAACTTGTTCCTAAACATTAGCTACTGCCACAAAGATCTAAGTGATGCTCCGGGATCAAAAGAACTCCACTTTGCCCGTAAAATAAGCGTTGTAAGAACAAAGACAGAATCTGTCAAAAACAGAGCAGAATGTAAAGATATTTTTTTTCGGGATACTGGGACACCTCAAATCAGAAAACTTAAAACTAATGAAAGTTAGACAAAACCCTGATGCTTACTGTCAAACATTTGCAGACCCATATCACGTTCTTTGATTTTTTAGAACTTCGTATGGTGGCAGACAGAAATCTGTTTCTGGACAGCAACTCAAAAAATTAACTTTCCTCTCATTAGAGGCTATTCTTGGCACAAAAACTGAAACAAAAAGGATACAAGGGAGTTGCTACAGAGGCAACAACACCCAAACACAAAGAAAAACAAAAAGAAACATAAAGTAAAAATAAAATGGGTTGCCTCCCATGAGCGCTTTTCTTTAATGCCTTTTAGCTAGGCTTATTTTAATGATGCTCTCATAAGATTAAGAGTTGAAATAATAAGGAGAGCATCAAGGAGCAAATATCAAACACATTTAAATCTAACCCTCTTCCTATGCATAGGAATCTTGTAAGAAAATAAATCATTAAAACATAATGTGACTAGCATAAAAGGGCAAAACAAATGCAACTTCAAAACTTTCAACATAAAGAGTGGAGACTAAATACTATGAGATATTTAGAACCATGCTTTCCTCTCTCATAATAACTTTCAGTAGCATCATAAGAAAATTTTAATAATATAGCTATCACAATAAAAATTCTTACAAAAGTCCACATGCATATAATTATTATATAAGGACAATATGAGTAATATAGATCATGAACGAGACAACCTGATATTTATTGATGAATAAGAAGGGATGGCTCAGGCATCCCCAAGCTTAAATGGTTGTATCTTCTTGAATATGTTCTTGGGGTGCCCCTGGGCATCCCCAAGGTTGAGTTCTTGTACCTTATCGTTCGTCTCATATCACCATATTGATTCGATCTTATAGACTACATCCACATAACACTTCACAAAGCTCATTAGTAGGGTTAGTGCTCATTAAATAAAATCCACTCATGTCCAAACATTGGCAAGCTGTAAGACCTCAATTCAATATTATCTACTGTATACTGATCAATTTATAACTTCTATTGATCAAATAAAGATTATAAACATCGAGTATAAGCACAATACTAAATAAAGACAACAATCTGTCAAAAACTGGACAGTCTGTGAAGATCAAATTTTTGGAGGCACTTCTGTAGCTCAAATCAGAAAACTCAAAACTAACGAAAGATAGATAAAAGTATCAGGCTTGTTGTCTAAATATATCAGAAAAAGATAAAATTCTGGTGATTTTAGGAATTTCACGCAACAGGCACACATAATCTGTTTCTGGACAGCAAAGCAACAAACTTGCATCATAAATAAACTAGAGGTCATAAATACATTTTATTTTTATATTACAGTGGTATATACACAATATATATAATTTTTAGCTGAGAAGCTTCCATTAAAAGATTTGCTATGGTTTCATAGGCATGAACACAAGTGTTCAAGGTCGACCCCCACTTAACCATTACTCATCTTTCCAATCACTTCTCTTTTTGAAAAAGTTTTAGATAACAAGTAGAACTAATTTTTTTTGTAATTCGTGCTCCCTATCCATACTAAGATAGAAAACAACTTACAACTGAAAGTAAAAATTACTTAGAGATAAAGTAAACAAGTGCATACAAGAATATTCACCCCACGCTATTGCTCCCTGGCAGCGGCGCCAGAAAAGGTCTTGATAACCCACAAGTCTAGGGATCGTTTGTAGCCTTTTCGATAAATAAGAGTGTCGAACCCAACGAGGAGCTAAAGGTAGGATTAATATTCTCTCAAGTTCTATCAACCATTGACACAACTCTACGCACACCAAACATTTGCTCTATCTAGGAAATAAAACTATAGGAATAAAACGGGTATGAAAGGATGGTTTTGCAATATAATAAAGAGCAAAAAGATAAAAGTTAGTTGCTGCAGCAATAAAGTATACTAAAAGACCATAAATAACAGAACCATGAGTGTGAAAAGTGGTGGAAGGTATGGCGAAATTGTTCATAATTAATTAGTGAAGTTATTCGGTTCATCGTCTTCGATGAAGTTTTCTATGTGAGAGAGGCAAAGCATACACGTTCTCAACTACTTGTGATTGCATGTACTATATGATTAGCACATTAGCAAGCATTCGCAACTACTAACATTCATTAACGTAAAAACCCAACCATAGCATTATGTTCATAAGGTCCTCTTTATCCCATACAATGTCAAAAACCGGAATGGGGCTTAGGTTTCTGTCACTCTGGCAGCCCTACCCCCCCGGCCTCCTTCACATACTACAAACCCTATGATGTTATCCACGCGTGCAAGTATATAATGGGCACCATAGGACTGTACCATATCAACATACAACTCGAATCAACCAAATACATTCAATAATTCAACCATAAGACAACAAGGAACTACATAAACATGACATAGATCATAGGATAATATTTTATAGCATCAAACACCATGTTTACATAGGGGATTACAGAGGTTTCTGAGAGAGTGGACCGCTGTAGCTATGAGGAATTGGCGATGGAGATGACGGTGAAGGCGGCGGCCATGGAGGAAAGGGCAAGGCGGAGGCGGCGCGGGCGGCCGGTAGCGGGGTGGCGCGTGGCGGCGGCCGGCCGGCCAAGGGGGATTGCCGCCCCCTAACCCCCTTCCTCCA
This sequence comes from Puccinellia tenuiflora, assembly GCA_012064385.1. Classification (NCBI taxonomy): domain Eukaryota; kingdom Viridiplantae; phylum Streptophyta; class Magnoliopsida; order Poales; family Poaceae; genus Puccinellia; species Puccinellia tenuiflora. The sequence continues at coordinate 24,909 of QRDG01000341.1, forward strand.
TGACTTCTTGGTGTTGTAGAGGAGCCCTCCCCCTTGTAGATGAGGGCCAAGGGGGAGGAAAATTCGTGGCTTTTGGTGGCTGCCCCCAAAACTAGGGTTTCCTCTCTTTATATAGGTGGAGGCAATGCTTCCCGGCCCTCCGATGGATGGCCCCTTGATCCAATGGCTCTTGGGCACCTCTAGAACCTTCCTAGGGACCCCTCATATCCTGTCCCAAAGTCGTGGCTTGGTCGAATCCTCCAAGTTTGGAAAGAGTTGGAGTCAATCACGTCACCAACTTTCGGAATCTCGTAATTAGATATTTGACCTTCAGTAAAATGGGGATTCCCGGAGCTACGGACCTCCGATTGGGCTGTTCTTGGGCTTAAATGAAAGCTATGGAAATTTCCCACAACTTTGCAGGTAAATTGATTTTCAGTTGACGTCGTTTTCTGGTCTCAAAATGTCAATCTGTGAAATCTGTGAGGAGGACAGATTTCAGGAAAGTCAGAGTCCACCTCCAACAAGGCTCCTTTTGCGTTTTTACCAATTTCCAAGTGATTCCTACACATCAAAGTGTAAAACAAGAACATTGTGCACTTTTGCAACTATTAATAGGTTAGTCAAATTAAATCGTAAACTTAGTATGAAAACAAGTGTCAAAGGTATAAAAGTGGCATGAAATAATCAAAAATTATAGATACGTTTGACACGTATCAGTAAGTGATAACAAGATAATTTTTGATGAGACATGCAACCAACACAAACATGATCAATATAGTAATGTAAAGCATAGGATGTGAATGGAGTGATACAAAACAATTGAATATAGTTGATAGCAAGAAGCAATGAATAACCAAGTTGAATCATTCAAGCAAAACCTTTCATAAATAGTACGTTAAAGACATGAAAGCAATGTGATCCACATACTTTAACAATCAAGGCTTTTAGACTTGTGAGAGCAGCTGGTTTTTAGAGGAGCGAGTACACTCCTCTTTCTCCTTGGTTTCACCACTGTCCAATGTTTTGAGCTGATTTCTCAGATTTTCATTGCACGGAGGAGAATGGTGAGTTATATTTATATTTTGCTTAAGATGCTCTCGGGTTGATTCAAGTGAAGACGTAATCCATCGATACCGGGTGAAAGGGGGGAAATGACCTTGCTCGTCACGAGTTATATCTAGCTCTCTACTGCTCCCTCATGAGCTTAAAAACAGAGGGACAAAAAAGGAGTATTTTGAATTTTTTAAAGATAGCACATGACAAATTTACTTGGAATGGCAGGAAATACCATGCATAGGTAGATATGGTGGACTCAGCTGGCAAGATAGTTTGGTTTTGGGATTTGGATGCACGAGTGAACCATACACTCAGTATGAATTTTTGGGCTTAGCAAAGAAGTTATTTGAAGCAAACATCTAAAATTAACCGGTAACAGAGTAGCATAAGACATTTATCAATCATAACCATAAAAGCTCCACACCGTCTCCAATGTTGACCAAACAATTCTTTTGATGAAAAGATTGGCTTAAAGAATTAACAACTACGAAACACCACATAGTTTCAAGTTTTTAACAGTATTTCTTTACTAATCAATTCCACTCAAATAACCAGCAAGTTTAAGCATTCATCTTAATATCTCAAAACAAATGAGAAGCATCAAGTATCCATACTATGATCTACAAGACTATGCAGGATTTCATTTCATTCCAATATCACATGAATAGCATTTCACCGTTCTAACACATTAACCAAGCAACCACATCAACTCTCTAACAAATATAAGTGAAGAACAAGAGAGTTTAACATCAACAACTAGCAGCTCTAAACAAGATAAAATCTAAAAGCGAGAGCTTACTAGCAAACAAACTGTAGCTAAGAATACTCGACAAGATATAAGCGAAGCAAAGGAGTATTCAAATGAAAAAGCGGAGCATGTCTCTCTCCCACACAAACAAAGCAAGGATCCAACAAGCATATGACCAGCAAACAAACAAAACAAAACTGAAAGTAAAAAGATGCTCCAAGCATAGCACATAATATGTAAAGTGATAAAAACGAAGTTTAACGAAGACGGCCTTATGATAGTCGATGAAGATGAGGGGATGCCTTGGGCATCCCCAAGCTTAGACGCTTGATGGTTCTTGATATTCAGATGGGTTCCACAGGGGCATCCACAAGCTTGAGCTTTGATCCATCTTCAATTTCTTCATTATCCTCTCCTTTGGAACTTAAAAACTCCCTTCACACAAAACTTCTCATAAACTGATTAGAGGGTTAGTGCTCATAAATTAAAAATACACATGTGTTCAACTCAAGACAAATTGTAAACAACTTTATTGGGCATTAGCTACTGCTTACTAAGCCTCAATGTGGCACTCCTCCAAGAGTATCACATTTGACGATAGTAAAGAGACGAATACAAAATAAAAGCAGAATGTGTCAAAAACTGAACAGTCTGTAAAGATTGAATTTTTCGAGGCACTTCTGTTGCTCAAATCAGAAAACTCAAAACTAAAGAAAGATAGCTAAAGGTATCAGGCTTGCTTTCTAAAAATTTCAGAAAAATATATAATTCGTAGGATATTTAGATTTTCGAAAACTGAAGGACAAAATTCTGTTTCTAGACAGCAAAACAACACCTCGCACTTTCAATGCATTAGAGGCTAAACTTGGCACAAAAAACCAAAAGAAAAAGATACAATGAAGTTGCTACAGAGGCAACAACTTCTTTACTCAAGAAAAACAAAAACAAACTGAAAGAAAAGAAAACATGGGTTGCCTCCCAACAAGCGCTTTTCTCTTAAGCCTTTTAGCTAGGCATCATAATTTTAATGATGCTCTCATAAGAATAAGAGTTGGAACGCAAAAGAGAGAATCATGAAGCAAATATCAAATACATTTAAGTCTAACTCTCTTCCTATGCATAGGCATCTTGTAAGAAAATAAATCATTGGAGCATAAAGCATTAAGCATAGGAAGGCAAAGCAGGTGCAACATTAAAACATTCAACATAAAGAGGGGAAACTTCATAAGATGAAAATTTATATAACCACACTTCCCTCTCTCATAATAACTTTCAGTAGAATCATAAGAAAACTCAATAACATAGCCATCACATAAAGCATTTTTCTCATGATTCACATGCATAAAAGTATTATTATTACTCTCCACATAAGCAAAATCCTTCTCATTAGTAATAGTGGGAGTAAAACTATCATAACCATCATTGTAATTATCATAAATAGGAGGCATATCATGATCATAATAAACTTTTTCCTCAATAGTATGTGGACTGAAAATATCACATTCATCATAATAATCATCATATATAGGAGGCATAGTATAATCAAAGCAAATTTCCTCCTCAAAGCTTGGGGACTAAAAAGATCATATTCATCAAAACCAGCTTCCCCAAGCTTAGAATTTTCCATAGCATTAGCAATAATGGTGTCCAAAGAATTCATGCTAATAACATTGCTACTATAATGATTATTATGCAAATAAAGTTACATAGGTTTTTTAATTTTCTCTTCAAAAGCATCATGACCAATTTCAAGATAAATTGATAAAGCTCTCTAATTTTTTTGTTGTTTTCCATTAAACCGAAGTAGTGAAATAAAAAAGAAGAAACAAAAAGATTTAATTACAAGATCTAAAGAAGATTCCTTCAAGCACTCACCTCCCCAACAACAATGCTAGAAATTAGCTTCGTCGTCAGAGTGTGAGTACCGTTTACCTTACCTCCCCGGCAACGGCGCCAGAAAAGAGCTTGATGTCTACTACACACTTCTATTCTTGCAGACTTGTTGGGCCTCCAAGCGTAGAGGTTTGTAGGACAGCGGCAAATTTCCCTTAAGTGAGTAACCCAAGGTTTATCGAATCCACGGGAGTTAGAGGTCAAAGATATCCCTCTCAAGCAACCCTGCAATTAAGATACAAGAAGTCTCTTGTGTACCCAACACACCTAATACAATTGTCAGTTGTATATGTGCACTAGTTCGGCGAAGAGATGGTAAAATGCAAGTGATATGGATGGTAAAAAGTGATTTTGTAATTCTGTAATAAAAATGGCAGCAAGCAAACAAGTGACAAAAGTGACTAAAAACGGTGTATCAATTCTTGGAAACAAGGCCTAGGCTTCATACTTGTTCCACAACCTTTGCCGGCGAGTCCGGTCAAAGATTGTGGAGCGAGAGCGTAGTCGAAGTAATCGTACACGCGGCACAATCATAGATGCGAAAAGTAAAAGGAGACACGGGAATATAGTCTGGACTGATCTTTATTAATCAATTGTCTCTCTCCCCATACAATACGGGGGGTATATATAGGCGAGAGGGGTAGGTGGAGAGGACCAAACCCTAAAGGAAAACCCCCACCCAAGAAAGGGTGGGCCACGTACGTGACCGTACGGGTCGGTTTCCCAACACTCCCCCTTGGTCCGTCATCCCGTATTGTCTATGTCTCAAAAACTCTGAAAAACCTAGTGGGAAAAATATGGAGAAAGAGCACATAGTATACGTCTTCTCATGTTGCACGAATTGCCTCATCAAAAACCTCAATGTGAGAAACATCTGGAAAACTCACATAAGGGAAAAGAGTAAAATTCACTCAATCAGGTACTCATCTGGATCGAGATTCACAGACGGGGGTGTGAAGAATCTCCCCCAGAGTCTGCTCTAAGTCTCATCATACCAATTCCACGAACACACCTCTCAAAAGATGATGCCGGTAATGATTTAGTGAACAAATCAGCAAGATTTTCACATGACTTAGTATGCAAGATCCTCACTTCGTTCATCTTCTGCAATTCATGTGCATAGAAGAACTTGGGTTGATATGCTTTGTGAGATTACTCTTCATATAACCCGACTGTACTTGTGCAACACAGGCTGCATTATCTTCATAGATAATAGTGGGGGTATGTACGGTGTTCAATCCACACGTCTGCTGAATGTGGTGAATCATCCGTCGAAGCCACACACACTCTGGTGATGCTTCATATAGCGCTATGATTTCTGAGTGGTTCGTCGAAGTCGATACAAGACTTTGCTTAGACGATTTCCAGGGAATTGCAGTTCCGCCACAAAGAAAAACATACCCAGTCTGTGACTTGGAAGTGTGCGGGTCCGACAGGTACCCTGCATCAGCATAGCCTACCAATGATAGGTCTTGATTCCTCCTATAAAATAGCCCAAGATCTTTGGTCCCTTGCAGGTATCGGAAGACGTCCTTGATGCCTTTCCAATGTCTATTGGTAGGCTCAGAACTGTACCTAGCAAGCAAATTGACGGCGAAAGCAATATCCGGCCGTGTACGATTCGCGGGGTACATGAGTGCTCCAATGGCGCTCAAGTAGGGGAATTCTGGTCCCAGAATTTCCTCCCCCTCTTCCTTAGGCCTGAACGGGTCCTTATCTTGTTGTAGAGACCTCCCGATCATTGGGGTCTTAGAAGGATATGCCTTATCAAATCCAAATCTCTCCAACACCTTCTAGGTGTAGGCAGACTGGTGCACTAGAATCCCAGCAGGGGAATGTTCTAGTTGCAGACCTAGACAGAACTTGGTTTTACCCAAATCCTTCATCTCGAATTCCGACATCAGGTAGGAACTCGCTTCCTCAATATCTCTAGGTGTACCGATTATATTCAAATCATCCACGTACACCGATATTATACAGAATCCATCTTGGGATCGCCGTATAAAGACACATGGGCAGTCCTCATTGCTCGTGTAGCCCTTCTGATGAAGGAATCGTTTAAGCGATTATACCACATCCTAACAGACTGTTTAAGTCCGTATAGTGACTTCTTGCGAAGAACACTGTATAGACCCCGATTTGCTCTATCTTGATTCAGAATGGGGATACCCTCCGGTACCTTCATGTAAATGTCCGAATCAAGGTTACCATATAGGTAAGCAGTGACAACATCCATCAATTTCATTGTCAAGTCCAGATTTACTTGCCATCGAGATCAAGTATCTAAAGGTTATACCATCCATGATCGGGAGTAAGTTTCCTCAAAATCGACACCTGGTCGTTGAGTGGACCCTTGAGCAACGAGCCTTGCTTTGTACCGAACCACCTCATTTCTTTCATTTCTCTTACGAACAAAAACCCACTTATGGCCAACTGGGCGAATGTGGGGAGGAGTTAGACTAACCGGTCCAAACACCTTCCTCTTGTTGAGAGATAATAATTCTGAGGTAACTGCCTCCTGCCAATCTTTCCAATCCGACCTCCTTTTACAATCAGCGAGACTGTTAGGCTCAGGGTCAGTATCTATGATTGAGGCAATTTTCTTAGCAAAGTTAATGTCGACAATTTCCATTGCTCGGTTCATTGACTCTCCCGTACTGATATAATTTATGGCCATTTCATCATGGGGCGCATCTGGCGCTGCCTCTTGCTCTACCGTATTTCCCATTACAGGAGCGAGGTCCTTTAGCTTTTCCGCGCCGATGTGTGTACTCACATCTCCGCTGGATGTTCCCTCAATAGGGACGTTCAAGTCCGGAATCCCGTGCACAGGATTTTCCGTACTTGTGCCAGGTCTCAAGTGGCTCCCCTTACTCTTTCTAGGGGCTTTGGTGACTGGCTGTGATAAATCTCTCTTATCCTTTTTCGCCGGGCGTCCTCGAGTACTTGGGATTTGAGAATCCGGATTCCGCGTCCTTTTAGGCCTTTGGACGGGGGCGGGTGTACCATTAGTTAACTTTGGTATCTCAACCCTCTCCGGTGCATTGCGCGCTGGCACATGCGACTTTGTCACAGTTTTCAAGTCACTAAAGTGATCAGGCAGTTGATTCGCTAATGCATGCAAATCTATTATCTTTTGGACTTCTTTATTTGTCTTAGCAGTGCGTGGGTCATGAGCGTGGATCCCCGTGGCTTGCCACGTGATTTCTCGACTTTTATCATCAAGGAGTTGATTTCCTCCCCCTAAAGTCGGAAAAAGATCCTAGTCAAATATGCAATCAGCAAAGCGGGCCGTATGACAATCACCTGTCATGGGGTCCAAATACCTGATTATGGACATAGTCTCATAACCAACGTATATCCCCGACTTACGGAGCGGGCCCATTGCTAATTGCTGGGGGGGGGGTGGTATCGGTACATATACCTGGCAAGCCGAACCAGCGAAGGTGGCAAATTTTCGGTGCCGACCCCTGCGCAAGCTACATAGCAGAATGGATGTTGTAGGCCGATGGTCGAAAATTTATGAGTTTAGAAGCGTGTAACACAGCATGCCCCCAACATGTAGTTGGTAAATTACAACCCTGAAGGAGCGGTCTGGCAACGAATTTAACCCTTTTAATCAAAGCCTCTGCAAGTCCATTTTGTGTATGGACATGCGGTACTGAGTGCTCGACTGCGATTCCCATTGCCATGCAATAATCATCGAATGCCTTTGAAAAAAATTCTCCAGCATTGTTGATAATCCCCAAGAGCAACGAATCACTGTAGCACAATTCGATAAGTATTTGAGTGTCGAACCCACGAGGAGCTGAAGGTAAACTATCTATTCTCTAAAGCCCTATAACCCTCTTATATGGCCTTATATGCAAGCAATAAATTTGAGTATGAAAGGAACTAACTAATGGAAGCAAGTGATGTGGAGTAGGTTTATCTAGCAACAAGTTTCTTAGAGCAAGTTTTCTAATGCAAGTTTCTAAGAGCAGTAAGTAGCAAGGATCTCAAGTAGCAAATATCTCAAGGGAGCGAATGTTCTGGCAATTGTTATTTCATTCGTGTGGTTGTCACAATTAGTGAAGCACATGTTTTAGTCTTAATTGTTTCTTCTAGGGGGGAGCCATAAATAGTTGTAGCCAAGTAAATGAGCAAATTACACAACTCTTATGATGGATCTCATGGCCAATTAAATGTGCATCACAAGAATTATTAAGACATAATTGTCCCACCATAGCCTTAAGTTCTAGGGTCTCCCATATATCCCCCAATAGAGTAACTTCATGATTCGATCTCGGGTTTACTTGTCCTCCCAAGTCCTCCTCACTCCATTACCTTACCGGTGATCACCTTACATGCATTCCCCAACATATGCATGCACTCATACATTGTACATCAAGACAATCATAAAAGATAACAAAACTTGTATGCAACCAATTAACGAACTATTTCACTAATGCCATGAACAAATCACTTCTCAAACATAGATAGAGAGACACAATAGATCACGGGAAAAGTATATTGCATCATACATCATGTTTGCCAAGAGTTTACAGTGGAGAGATGGAGATGATCTTGCTATAGATGTTGATGATGATCACGCCGGAGGGGGGGTGGAGCCCTCCGGAGGTGGATTCCGGCGGCGTTTCCCCCCTCCGATCTTCTCCGGCGGCAGCCTTCTGTCTCTCTGTTTCTGGTTTTGTGTTTCTCCGCCGCCCCCATCTGGAAAACGTCGGGGGACTATTTTTATAGTCGTTTTTAGGTCACGAGGAAGCTTCGGGAAGAAGGATCGACGCAAACGGGGCCACGAGGGACAAAAGAGGTGGGCCCACACGGCCAGGTACAGGGGCCGCGTGGGGCACCCTCTTTTGCCCCTCCGTCCTCCGTTTGCTTGCTTCCTTCGCTCCTAGGTCTTCCTCCTTCCAAAATAATAATCCCCGTAAATTTGCAGCTCATTATGACGTCGTTAAGGCCCTGAAATAAATAAGGAAAGAAATAGGGGTTTTCTGCCTGCGCAGGATTAATTCCATAAAAATGGGAAATCATTATTAATTACCAAAAATCATTAAATAACAGTAATATACCCCTTATATGATGCAAATATGAATGTAATATAAGTATTATAGTGCAAAGTTCAGGTATGCATTTTATATGCATCAACATCCCCAAGCTTAACTCATGCTCGTCCTCGAGTATGGAAGTGATAAAACTAACATGAACTTTGCAATATAACAACAAGGATATAAAAGATGATTTCTACTGCTACATAAAGTCAAATGATTCATTATTCAAAGAAGTAGCAATATGCAAACAGTTTATAAAATGATATCAAGTATTCAATGCAAGGATGTTCAATGATAGTTCACAAAGTGTATCATAAAAGATAGTAATATAGACCACATGTATGCAATATGATAAGTAAGAACATCCTACATAGGTCATAGAGTGAAGATGAAAATCTGAATATAAAAGGTGGACACTTTTGAAAAGATATATAAATGAGTAGAGGTAAAACATGCATAAGTTTCATCTATGCTCCAAACTATTCTACTTAAGTTATTGAATGCAATGGTAATACTTGGTGTCAAGCTCTCATTCCCCTATCATAGCATCTTAAATGATTAAAGTTTAATGTGAAAGCAAATATGAGTAGTGGCCTTGATAAAGTAAAGGTTAGATGTCTCATGCCCCTTGAATACAAGTACCTACACCATGATTACTCAACTTGGGAAACAAAGCAAGTTTAAGTTATCTATCATTGTAAGTAATAATGGTATTATCAAGAGCCTCAACTGGGGTACCTCTTGTCCCATGATATGGATCAAGCCCACATCAAAACAACAAGACAAACAAACATAATGAACAACCTCAACACCCTTTTTATTTACCACTTGTTATAGCTTTTTATTGTAGGGTGTATCACAGAAAGTTAAAAATAGCATGTAAGTAAATTTCCACCATGAATGATGCATGGCTTAGATTAGCGGCCCAGGTTTCTCTCTAACCATTTATACAAACTCATTTAAACTTACTCTATTTCCACATTATTTCACCATGATAGGCATCCATAAACAAAAGTACATGATATCAACTAAATAAATGATGGAACATGTTGAAAGCTTTGCATGTGACAGCACATATGGGCTAACTCCCAACCTTAAACATTTATCAAGCCACTATCATCATAATATTAATCACAATGGTTCATGTTTATTAAATGCAATAAAAGTAAAGTGTGCATCAAGTTCGCGAGAGCTTTTTAACCAACTTTTTCCATTACAATAAATAACATAATCATTTTCATTTAGAGGCATAGATAACACAAATAACATGATAAACATACTTGGAATAGCATAAAGCTAATAGGCAGATATGGTGGACTCACTGGAAAACTTTGGTTGAAGGTGTTGGAAACAAGTTTTTACTTGTCGGAATTTTTGGGCTAGCAAAAGGGAGAAAGATGACCATCTAGATGCATGCACGAGTGTCTATAGAACTAACTAATTCATGTCAAACAAGGTGAAATAACATACAGCATCAAAACATGAATAAAAGATAGCTCATGATAAAGCATTTGCAAATTATTAGTCATAAAGAAGCTCATGAATCATGCAACTATATGTGTCATTCAAATCAACTTAGACATCCCTTTTCCCAATACAATAAAGCATGCAAGATATTTCAACCCATATTTCCAGTAGCTCTTTCATATATAAATGATAGTGTGGTGGTGTCACAAAATAAAAATCAAAGCAAAAACAAACAAAAAGACGCTCCAAGTTTATGCGATAAAGTGTATTGATCAAAAAACAGAAGTTAGACGTGTGCAAACCGAGAGTGTGTAGGTCTAGTGGGGATGTTATCACATCCCCAAGCTTATGGTTTTCACCATCCTTGGATAACTCATGGTGCATCTCTTCCAATCCCTGTGAAAAAACTTCAAAACACCGTTTCTCCCATTTCTTTTTTGTTGGGTGACGTTAGTAGAGATAAATAAATAGGTTTCTTGCTGCATATAATCCATGTACTAAAATACATATGAATTTCCATAAAGTGTATAATGTTGTATGCCTACTCATAAACTCAATTGGATCAAAAATATTCAACTTAAAAGTTCAAAACAAGCATAAAACAATACGGGACATAATCTGTCCAGAAAAAAAGCAGCAGCAAAACGTATTTTTATGTCCTACTTAAACTCGTCAAAAAATTATGAAAAAAATTCAGACATACAGAGGATGAAAAGTTGCAGTTACATTTAAAATATCAGCTCATTCGTAGGTACATAATAAAAATGAAAAATCAAACCGTGCACAGACTTCGTGTAGGAATAAAATCTCCGAATAGAAATAGCAACTTTGTCAAACCAAAATGGGTAAAACTTGGCACTTTATTAAGAATTCCAGAAACTAAGCTAAGAAGACATTCTCTTGTTACAGCAAGAGTACTAAAAGAAAATCAAAAGTAAAAACAACCGGATTGCCTCCCGTAAAGCGCTTTCTTTATAGCCATATAGCTAGGCTTACTTACTTGGTGTCAAGATGGTTGGAGTGAGGTGGCTTGGCATCCCTAAGCTTAAATTCTTGTATATATGGTGAGCTTAGGGGTTACATCCCAAGCTTGAGTTTTTGTCCCTCTTGATCTTTGTTCATCACCCTCAACTCTTCAACTTGAAAGTTCTCTTCACACAAAACTCATCATAAAACTTGATTAGAGGGGTTAGTGTCTTCATAAATTAAATCCACATAGGTACAGAAAAGGCATATCATGAATTTATTCTAAACATTAGCTACTATTACTATGGTTGTGTAATGCTCCTTGATCAAAAGAACCGCACAAAACACAAGTAATGAGAGTAATGCAAAATAAAGACAGAATCTGTCAAAAACTGAACAGCCCGTAAAGAGTGAATTTTCAGAGGCACTTACGTTGCTCAAACCAAAAAACTTTGAACTAATGAATTGTGTATTAATAACTGAAGATTGCTTTCGCAAAATATCAAGTCAATATTCCTCTTCTGTGATTTTTAACATTTTTCGCAGTGAAGCTCAGGAATCTGTTTTCTGGACAGCAAATCACTATTGTTTAATCCTACCTCTCAAAAGAGGTTATTATTGCCTTTTAAGATGGAAAACAAGATACAAAGGTGATGTCACTCTTTTTATTTGGTTTTAGCTTTTGGAAAAGTTTTAATGATAGGGACTTTGCAATGGTTCCATTGGCATGAACAACACATGTTCAAGGTCGACCCCAACTTCTCCATTACCCATCCTTCTCATTTACTTTCCCAAATTTTATGTAAAGTGAAAATCTTAAACTAATTGTTAGAAAACAGTAGGTAAAGTTATTTTACATGTTTTAAGTATATAAAGGTGTGCTCAAACTGAATAGGACATTAAAGCATAAGGAACACACCACAGAATATTAAACAATTTACTTTTAAGTCTAACTCTCTTCCTATGCATTGGAGTTTTATATATGAATAAATAACAACAAACTTGAGGTAACCAACGCATATAATAATCAATAGCTTGCATTTTAAATAACATAGATACATAAAGGGTATTCTTATCTCTTCCTCTCTCATAATAGTTGCAAGCATTAAAGTTAAACATAACCACATAGTTTTGAATAGAATCACCATATAAAGACTTATCATCTAATGAGCATAATGGATCATCAAACTCAATCAATCACTTTCATCCTCACTAGTAGGTGGACTGAAAATATCATATT
>QRDG01000341.1:38535-273669 GCA_012064385.1 Puccinellia tenuiflora
TTAGGTCAAGACGAAACCAGGGAGACAAAGATCGACGGCATCAGAGCCACGAGGGGGAAAAGGGGGTGCCTCACGCGGCCAGGTATAGGGGCCGCATGGGCCCACCCAATTTCCTCCTCGGACTTCCTTTTTCGTGGATCCTTGGCTCGCACGTCTTCTTCCTTCCAAATATTGGGCCCCGTAAAATCTTAGGTCATTTGGACATCGTTTGAGTCCCTGAAAGTCAAAAACATGGAAAAAGGGGTTTTCTGGTTCTGCAGGGTTAATTCCAAATAACTGGGGAAACTATGAATTATCCCCAAAATCAATATAAAACAATGATATAACCCTTATATGATGCAAATATGATTGAAATATGAGAATTATAATGCAAAGTTCATGTATGCATTTTACATGCATCACCATATCACGGGCCAAAGCACGCATTGTTCAAGGTTTAACTTGCTATCAGCTTCGTCCGGTTGGAAAGGAGGATACAAAGTACCGCAACCCGGGAAAGGCCGGCTGATTGCAACCCTGAACACGTCATCGGCCATAGGCCCGTCGTGGAAAATGCGGTTGAGAGGTGTCACGATCTTACCCTTTGCCACGTCCTTCAGATCACAGTTCACATCAAGGATCAATGTGCATCTCGTCTCGTCGGCCTGCAAAAACACGTGTAAGGCGTTAGAGAGGGTGCCAAAGAGTGAAGTAATATGTATCTTGTCGAGGCTTTTACGATGCTTAATTACCGTGATGGCGTTGAGCTCGGCTAACGGCGACGGACCGCGGGTCGCCGGCGGGGTAATAAAGACGGGAGGGCTTGATCTTTGAGGCGCGGTGACAGCCGGCGATTCCCCCTTCTATCTGCGTTGTTGCCGGCCAGGCTCTGCACAACAGGCGCCACACCGCTCGAGTTACTGGAGCCTGCTAAGCTGATCACGGGGGGAGGCCCTTGTTTGCCCCCCTCAAACCAAGCCCCGATGGACATACAGATGTTGGACAGGAGGGTGTTTGAGCCTTTTTTCCACCGCTGCATCGATGGACGCATCCATTTTCGATTGATCGGCCATCTTCCGCTCCTTTCGCTTCTCCTTGGAGTCGGGGGGAAGTAATAGGAATGTTTATGACCCATTCCGGCGCCGACCACACGGCCACGATGCGGCACTTTATCCGACGACACCTTCTTTGTCTCGTTTAGAGCCCTAAGGAAAGGTGTCTGATATGGGGCCTTCAGGTCCGAGGAGTCTTCAGATTGATCCTGTTCATCCTTTTCTTGTTCCTTGAGAATTTGATTCTCAAGTGCCTTCACCTTGGCGTTCAAGACAAGCTCCCCGGGCGATTTGGGATCATCCCTAAATTGGGCCCTAACAAAATTCCGGGTGAGCGGGGTCTTTGATTTTGTCGTAGGGGTTTGGCCCTTCCCTTCGTGCGTCCTACTTTTGCCAAATTGACTCCTTTCCGGCGTAACCCCGGCTTCCGAGATTGTGGGGAGCAACATTCTTCTTCTGCATGTCTTTCCCCCATTGCCTCATCTTCTGCTTTGCAGCAGTGGCTTCTATGGCCTTGAATTCTTTGAAATCCTCTTCAGAAATGCTGGGCCACATTTTGTGGATCTCGTCGAAACCGGCACCTTCTTACTCAATCATCTTCCTAACATCTGATCTCCAAGTTGAAAAGGATTTGCCCAACTTGCTGAGGGCTTGTGTGTTAACAATATTTGTTTTGATATCCTTGTTATTGTAGGGTGACGGGAACTTGTATCATGTGTGCACCTTATCAATGAGGTAGGCAGCCAAACCTTCATTATCCTTCGCCTTTAGGTTGTCATCGTTGATTCTCCCCCATTCCCGAGTGATGCATCCAAGCTGGATGCCATACCCTTTGACATATTTTTCCGGCTTCGTAGGAAGACCGCTTTTAGGGTCCACCTATGTGAATGCATGTTGGGTGGTGCCGAGCTTGTTTGGTTCCCTCTTCTTGCATTTACGGTCTTTTCTGGCTTCGCTACCAGAAGGGCCGCCCTCCTCGGCGCCACTAGTAGTGGTCCCATCATCACCATGCTCGGCTTCGCTAGCGGATGGGGCCTCCATCTCATCATAGGACGCATGCTCGATCTCCTCATCATCGGCATGCTTGTACTGTGCAAGCATCGACATGTATGCATTGTCACCTCCTGTCCGAGAACCCCCGGCCTGGTCGTTGTGAGCCATCGATCTTCGCACTATCGAGGAAATTATTAAGTCAAAGTTAGTACAAAAAATATAAGAAAAAACCACTTAACTAAATACTAAGGTACCCCATGAGTCCAAATTTGCCGGAATGTCGATTAACTTCCGTATCGGCAAATTCGGGTACTCCATATGTCCTATTGTATAGCAAAAGTCATGCCAAAATTCACGGAAAATTTCGGCATGACCTTTGCTAAAAATAGGGCATATGGAGTACCCGAATTTGCCGGAACGGAAGTTAATCAACATTCCGGAAATCTCAAGGGCCTCATGGGGTACCTGCAAACTTTTCATACACACATCCACCACCACAACTTCATCACAACCATCACAAATTCATCGACACCACCACCACCATCACAACAACACAACACCACCACCACCACAAGTACCACCACCATCACGACAAAAACACCATCATCACCACATCCACCACCACCACATTCACATCATCAACAATCTCATCATCTCACCTGAAAACTGAGCAGCATCGTCGAGGTTCTTCTCACCACCACAAAGCAGCGTCGAGGTCCTTCTAAACTTCCTACATATTATGATGAAAGAAGATGTGCTCAAAAAAGGATAATCAAAACTGTCATCCACAAAAATGATACAACTATCATATTGTCACAACACTCGAAAAATTTGCACCCCTAGGTGTAACTCTATGTTCTCTTACAAGTAACCTACAACTAACTAACTAACCTACAACTAACTAACTAACTAATTTGAACTAACCTAAAACTAACTAACTAATTTTAACTAACCTAAAACTAACTAACTAACTAATTTGGAATAGCTAATTCAAAAAAATTGAACTAATCTGTTTGACATTATATCGAACACCTAATGGGCAAGGAGGGAGTGGCCAGGGAAGAAGGGGGAAGGAGGGAGAGGTGGCCGGCCGAGAGGAAGAAGGGGAGGAGGGAGAGGAGAGCAAGGAGGGAGAGGAGGGGAAGAGGGCCAGGGAGGTGGCGGCCGGCAGCGGAGGAGAAGGAGGGCCAGGGGAGAGGGGAGGGCGGGCGCGGGCACGGCGGGGGACAGAGGAGGCATGACCGACGGAGGAGGAGGAGGACCAGGGGAGGCACGGCCGACGGAGGAGGAGGAGGGAGAGAGGACCTGGCGGCGAGCGGGAGAGAGGACCGTGGGGAGGGGACGGCGGCGGCGGGCGGGAGAGAGGACCGTGGGGAGGGGACGGCGGATGGAAGGGGAGAGGCTTACCTCAATTCGAGCGTGAGGAGGACCGGCAGCGGTGGCTGTGGCGTTGACGGTGGGCTGCGGATACCGGCTCGAGGAGGACCGCCAGCGGTAGAGAGGATGGTGGCGGCGGTGGGTTTGAATCGGCGACGGTGGTTTGAATCGGCAAAGAGCGCACGTGAGGGGTCGGGGAGGAGTTGAGGGGAAGAGAGAGGCGCGCGTTCCAGGTAAGTGGTAAGGGCTCGTTACCGCTGGCAAACTGCAATACGTGTTCGCGAGTGGAAAACACCTTACCACTGGCGAACCTGGTGCCATGTTCGCCAGTGGTAAGCCTTGCCTCTGGCGAACGCGGATGGTAGTTCGCCAGTGGTATGTATTTTCTTTTTATTTAGTTTTCCCATTTCTTTTGTTTTCCCCCTCTATTATTTCTGTTTTCTTGTTTTGTTTTCCATTTCATGATTTGAAAAAGAGTGACTTAATGAATAAAAAATGAAGTTCCAATTATATACATTATTTTAAAAGTGTGATTTATGTTTCTTGTTTTATTTTCTAATTCATAATTTTAAAACTGGTCAAATTTTGCAAAAACAGTGAGTCAATAATAAGTGTAAGTTTCAAGGATATAAACATAATTAAGTTAGACATATATATAATTAGTGCAAAATATCACATCCGTAGATCATTGCTGCAAGTACGATACAAAAGAGAGATACATATATAGTCGCATGCAATATCACATCACTTGATCATCATCATCGAAACAAGCCCGATACAAAAGAGAGATACATAGTCGCATGCAATGCTGACAAAACACGTCTTTCTCAGCGTTTGGCATTCTTCTTGCCTTTTTTGGTCGCAGTTGCATAATTTAGCCCCACATCATGACTTCTTCTTTTGAATGGAAGACCTTGCCTAGGTAGTGTGGTTCTGCTTCTTCTTGTGGTGTATGTTGCCTTATCATCATCATCTTGATCATCGTCGATATTTGGGTCGCCGAACATGTCAAACTCGTCCTCGTTGGCGACACCGTCCATTCCGACGATGTTTCTTTTGCCTCTCCTGATGACGACACGGCTAGGCCGTGACGGGTCGGTTATGAAGAAGCATTGGGAGATGTGCTTAGCCAGTACCCATGGCTCATTTTGCGCGGTGACGTTCGCGCTTGATGAATTGCCGGCTTCAGGTATAACCATGGTGGTGAAGTATTTGTCTTCTTTTTGGACGGTCGACATCCTAGCCCGTCTGACGCGGAACATGGACATCTTCTCTCCAGAGTAGTTAAGCTCCCAGATCTTCTCGATCCTTCCGTAGTATCTTAACTTTTTGTCACCGGTGTAGGATTCCATTGTTACCCCCGAGTTTTGATAATCCGATGTTTTGTCCGTTTGCTCCGTGTAGAAAGTGAACCCGTTGATATCATATGCTTGAAACGTCGAGAGGTTGGGGGCACGGCCACGTGACGAGGCGTATAAGAGTTTAGCTTCCGCACTAGCTATTGGGGGCGGAGCGTCAAGCTCATCTTTGAACCAACGCAAGAAAGAGGAGTTGTGCTCTCTGATTATTTCTCCTTCTGTCCTCCGCTTGCCCTGGTCAGTGTACTTCTCAATCAGGCTCTTGTGCTTTTCCACCCAAGTATCGACAATTTGAATGTGTTGGAGAGCCACTAAGTTTGCCCTGTTAAAATCGGTGCGTCGAGAAGCGTGGTACACATGCAACTCCCTCCGGCCATTTTTGTGACCTACTCCATCGAGCTTGACAATGTGCTTGTTTCCGAGCAAACCAACAGGGTCCTCCATGTCCATAAAATTCGTGCAGAAAGAGATGCACTCTTCGATGAGAAAGCCCTGAACGATGCTTCCATCCGGATGGGCCCTGTTACGAACGAATCCTTTGATGACCCCATTCATCCTTTCGAACGGCATCATGTTGTGCTGGAACAACGGCCCGAGATGGATGATATCATCCACGATATGGACCAACAGATGCACACAGATGTCAAAGAATGCGGGCGGGAAGTACATCTCAAGCTCGCATAGTATCACGACGATCTCTTCCTGCAGCCTTGAGAGTTGCTTCCCGGTGATTGACTTTCGGGAGATCACGTCGAAGAAGTTACAGAGGCCAAAAAGGGTTTCACGAACGTGCTTGTCCATTATCCCTCGGATCGCAAACAGAAGTATCTGCGTCATCATCACATGACAGTCATGAGACTTCATCCCGCTGAACTTTTGTTTCTGCGGGTCTAAAAATCTGCTTATTAGCCCCGGCTAACCAAAAGGCACTTTGACTCCTAGAAGGCACTTGATCAATTGTTCGATCTCGTTCGGACTTAGAGTGAAGCAGGAGGGGGGTAGTAATAGTCGTTCCTCTTAACCCTTTTTCCCTTGGGACCGTCCGTCTCCTCTTCTGATTGGTCATGATCAATAGCCGGGCGTCCTCCGTGAAGCTCTTTCTGGATACCCATATGTATCAGGTCGCTTCTTGCTTTCGGCCCATCTTTCGTCCTCTCCGGCATGTTGAGCAGAGTGCCAAACAGACTCTCGAACACATTCTTTGTGATATGCATTAGATCTAGGCAATGAGGCGTACCGAGGATGGGCCAGTACGGCAAGTCCCAAAACACGGACCTCGTCTTCCATACATCCAGGAGTGGTTTTGGCGCCTTTTGCTTCTTTCCCGGCCGAGGGCACTCTTCCCATTCATTCAACAAATCATATATTTCTTCGCCGCACCTCTTACGTGGAGGTCCCTGGAGCTCTTCTTCGCCGTTGAAAAGGTCTCCACGCCTTCTCCACGAGTCTTTAATGTGTAACCACCTTCGATGGCCGATGTAGACGGTTTTTGAAGACCCGAGATCTTTCTGGAGCTGGTGAAACGTCGGGTCATCCATGCACCTCACAAATCTGTTATGTCCGTGGCACACTTGGCCTGAGACGTATCCGTAGCCGGGAAAGTCGTGCACCGTACAGAGCAAGGCGGCTCTCATAGGAAAATATTCTTCTGCGAGGGCGTCCCATGTGTTGACCCCGCCTTCCTCCCATAACGTGTGTAGCTCATCTTTCAGTAGCTTCAGATACAGATTGATGTCGGTGCCCGGTTGTTTCGGCCCTTGAATGATCACGCTCATGTGTATGTACTTCCTCTTCATGCACAACCAGGGCGGGAGGTTGTATATCCATACGAACACGGGCCAGGTGCTATGTGTGCTGCTCTGGTTGCCAAACGAATTGAGCCCATCGGTGCTCGCACCCAACCTAATGTTCCTTGGCTCTGCCCCGAAAGTTGGATATTCATCGTCTAATGCTTTCCACTGGCATGCATCCGAAGGGTGTGTCAGATTTACCTTTTCATTCCGCTCTGGATCTTTCAGAACTTTCTCCCTTCTCTCCGCGTGCCAGCGCATGAGCTTTGCTTCCTTGCGGTCCGCGAAATAGCGCCGCAGACGGGGGATGAGCGGAAAGTACCACACAACTTTTCGAGGAGCTTTATTCCTCCCTTTCTTGTATCGAGCAGCCTTGCACACCAGACATGTGGTCTTGTCCGCATCCTCTTCCCGAAAGATGTAGCAGTCGTTGATGCACATGTGGTATTTTTCGTGCGGTAGATCAAAGGGGCACACAATTTTCTTGGCCTCATCACAACTTTTAGGACACGTGTTCTCCTTCGGAAGCTTGCTATGCCAGTATTTTAGATTTGCGTCAACGCTTACGTTGCTCCAATTGTATCTTGCCTTCATCTGCAGAACATCGAGCGCTAATTTCAAGCGGGAGTCATCCGGTTCGCAATCTGGATACAACGGAGTATTCGAGTCTATCTCTAGTTGCGCCAGTTTAGATTGCTCTCTTGCGGCAGATCTGGGTTAGTCGTCTTCTTGAGAAGCAGTTCTTTGAGATGAGGGTCCCGCATGACTGAAGTTAGCGGTGCCCGTGTGTCCTCGTCTTGCTCCGTTACGTGTTGCTCATCACTGTCTTCTCCAGCATATATATCATGGTGCGGATGAGCAGGATCTTGATCATCTTCTTGCACCTCGTTGTCATCATTGACCTGCTGCCATTCCTGATCATTTCCTGCCGCCGCCTCATGGATTTCGTCATCATCTTCATCATCACTTATCCACTAAGTGTGCCCTCCATGAAACCACGCCTGAGTAGGTGCTCCAGCAACTGTCCGCTAAAGGGGTCGAGGGCGCCCTCTAGTCTGCATTTTCGACACGGGCATTGTATCATTTTGCGATTATTCCGTAACATGTCTTCCGTCGCGTGCCTCAAGTATCTATTCACGACACGTTCACTCAAAGTGACCATTGTCGCCTGCACGGTGTAGAACAAATAATACAATTATTAGAACAATTATTAGAACCATATATATTGTAGCGATCAAGTCCTTTAATAATAGGCCAAGATCCCTGTGTTATTGTGCTAGTCCCTGGATCGAATAGCTAGCACCACAGTTTAAGATGAAGTATCATACATTGCATCAAAATTCTATTACAACGCATGATCCAGAAAAATAAACATTACAAATTGCATAGCCAAAGGCTAGCATGTTACAAAGTTCAGCAGCGGAAAACATATAATAGCACGGAGCCTCATCATCTTCATGTGCCACAGGCAGACATGTTGGTTGCAGACTCGAAACCTATAGCGTTCCTTACTCATTGTCAGACGAACCTGCAACGATAAAAGCGTTGCAGCCAAAAATTGGTCAGAACCATTGGAATGGATCTGGCAAGTGATACTTGTGGACTCATAAAGGCGAACTCCTATTAGCTATATGCATATTTGGCTGGTGGAGTTCAAGGCTATTTTGCGTAAAGCCAACTTTATCCTATCTCTTCAAAACATTTCTTCAACATCTAAAAATGAGACAAGTATGGCATAAAAACCATTGTCTCTTCTACTCTTGTTCAGACTTCAAATTTTACTTGAGAAATTGGAATGTTGAGATCCTCCATTGACATCCTTGTTCAGCTGCTCAGAATTGTCCGTAACCGGGGACACGGCTATGATCATAGATTTACACTCTCGAGAGGTTGTGCACGTTCACCACTTGACTCAATCAACCCATTCTGTCCTTGACCCTCATGTAGTGAAAAGGAAAGGAGAAGATTAAGACGAGACCTTTGGGAAATGTTCCCCGGTTCCTCTGGGCAGACCCATACAAGACAACATCCGCTGAGAACTGCCGGAATCGGGGCCTATAACTTACTTAGTCAAGGCAGAGCCATAATACCAAGTGGCTGCACCGGAAGCAATCTTCACACGGAGTAACTTCAAATCTCTTTGATCCTGGGTGGCCATCCGCAAGTGAGCATCTCGGGTGAAAACAACCATAGAAATGGCCCCGAGTAGCCACTCAACTATAAACCTCCGTCAACATACCACATCCACCCAGGTGATTCGTTAACTTAGTAGAATTTTCATTACCAACTTTTATAAAACACTTTCTCAGCGTAGCAATGCTAATATCTACTAAGTTATTATATAGGTACTAGACACTTAGGATTATTTGGAGTAATACTAAACAAGACTAGCATAGCATAGTAATAAAACCTGACATGCAGTTCTACTTAGAAAAAGTAAACTACAATGCATATCAAAATACTTAGGAAATTTATGCAGTGAGCATCACTTGCCTTTGAAAACTTGTCGTTGCTCACACACTCTCTTCAACGTATCTTGGAGCACTCCGTTAACTCTAAACAATATAAATAAACAACAACACAACAATCAAAATAAAACACAACATCAAACATGGACAACAATAAAACAACAAGGTTGATGGTCCAAGTTCATCACCTAATTCAATATACAAAAAGAATTATTATGATGAGGTAGGTCAAAGTCCAAGGTTTACAATTTGAGTATTGGTCAAATTGCAAACTAGGTCAAAGTTTGCAAAACAAGTCACAAAAAGGACTTTAAACTAATTTCAACATTTTCATGATGAAATGGTTCAACTAAGATGGGTTTGGGCTCTACTGGACAGAGAACTAAATTTTAAAACATTTTCCCAAAAGAAAACAATTAAAACAATAACAAAAGCATTTTAATACCCCCAAAAGGGCATAAATACCATTTTAAAATAAGAAAGGGACACAGAACATTTTATAAAATTTTGGGAAAGGTCTTACTGGATAGAGGACAACTATACAAAACTAGTCCAATTGGATTTACTCAAAAATATAATTTTAAACTCAAGATATGGCCTAAACAAGAAATACAAGGTTTAGCAATTAACAAGTTAGTGCACGACTAAAATATTTTTTTTATTGTACCACTGTATTCTACACATTCATACGAATCCATAGACTACAAAAATATCAAAAACGGAGTTACGATTGATTTTATATGGAAATTCTAAGATTGACCAAAAATCTGTCCAAAGTCAAATCCGAAAATAAAAAGGTTTTGACACTTGGGAAAATTTGTATGGCCAAAATTATTTTGTTTGGGCATAACAGGGTGGTCTGATCTAATATATTATAAATAATATACGTGTAAGATTAGAACATTTTGAGAGGCTTACCAACAAGAACGAATAGCGTCGGTGTCGAAGAGAGGACGTGACGCGGCTAAACGAGGTGGTCGATGTAGACGATCAAACACGGCCTCCGGGAAGTAGTTGATGAAGTTGTCGTAGATGTTCGCAGGAATGAGACGACAACAAAAGGACAAAATCTCGGGGTTGGTGGATTTTTGGACGCGCCAGAAAAGGAGAAGAACAACGGCGACGTCGGTCACCGGTGAGATCGGTTGAGCTCGTTCTCCATGGTTGGGCTGCGGGGGAAAATTTGCAAAAATTAGGGGGACTGAAGGAGGACACATATATCACGTAGGACATCATAGTGGGGCATGGTGAGGTCTCACCTTGTCGTGACCGTGGCAACGGCGGCGACGTGGAAGACGCGTGGCTTTTCCTGTATCCCTGAAAAGAGATCTGATTTTTAGAAATAAAACCGTGTATCAAAATGAAAAACTTTCTTCAGCAAAGTTGTAGGTATGTATTAGATCTACATTCTGTAAAAATCTCACCGGATTTGGTTGGGTGGTTGAGGAGAAATGGACGTTTTCCTCCGTCAGATCTGAAAGCTTGCGATGCAGATATCTCCGGCTACGTTGGATGAAAAGTGGTGATCTTATCGGAATGGAAAGGTATCGACGAGATCTACAACTCTCGCGAAGGATAAAATTTCATACAAGCAAAGCTCGAATCGTGATGAGTGGACGATTGAAAGCTAGAACTGAAATCGAAATTTCGACTTTGGATTAGACATAGGCTGGTCTAGGGGTTTATATAGGCATGGAGGCCGGTGGGTAGGTAGTACCTGGGGTAGGGAGCATGCCAAAAAAAGCGGAATTGAATTTGGACTCTTTAATGAAAAGTTATGGGAGTTTAATTGGGGGAGGAGAAGAAGGAAGGTGAAATAATGGGTACGTGCATGAGGAGGAAGACGACTCCGTCTTCGGCTGGGAGACCGGTCGGCCTTGTTGGGCTGGGTCGGCCACCCCTTTTTTTCTTTTTTTTTCTGATTTTTCTTATTCTTTCATATCTTTTGTTTTAAGTGTCCAAAACAACTCAAACCAGTTTCTAAATTTTTGTAAAATCAATATCTATCATTTGAAATATTCAAATGCACTTTTTAAAGACATTTGAAAATTTGAATTTAAAATATTGCATATTTGCATAATTGACACCTTTATGTCATTTTAATAATAGGTTTTCATAAAATCTTTTTGAACTCAAATAAAATCCAGAAAAACAGTATGAGTAATATCATTTAAAATGATAGGCTCAAACCAATATTTGGGACAAAATATTTTATTAAATAGTTTTTGATAAATCCTTTGAATACATATACCCATTTTAAACATGGGTTTTATAAATATCCAAATAAATATTTATTTCCAAATCTTTAAATCTTGAAATAGGAGGATAAAAGAATATTTAAAATAATAACCCTCAAAATAATCTTTTATGATGGTTTTTCTTGATTTTTGGAGACTTTATCTATTTAATAATAAAGTTTTAAATTTTTGTGATTTTTAAAACATTCCAAAATTTGGGATGTTACATATGGTGGTGTTCACGCTCATTTGTGTCACCAGGATATTGCAGCGTCCTCAGACGGAGTCCCCAAACGACGGCACGAGCTGGCCGTTGTTATCCATGGCTTAGGGTGGCCCTGCGCGCTCGGTTGTAGATGGAAACCTGAGCTTTTCCTTCCTCCTTTGCTGAAGGATCTTCTTCGACCTCGGTCCGGGATACCTTGCTGGTGTAGCCCCAAGTGGTGTAGTCCCCGGCGGCGGCGGTGGTGATAGGACCTCGAGGTCGTCCGGCTATGGCAGCGAAGAACTGGGACCCGATTGCTTTTTTGCTTATTTTCCAAGGGTTCAGAATGTAAAAGCGAAGCACTGTGTTGTAATTTTGTTTTTCTTTAAGGTCCTTCTTATAAATCTGTATGCAGAGTTTGACTAATGCAGTTTCTCGGCGCTTCGGCCCTGTACCCGTTAAAAAAAAAAAATTCATCGATGATGCATGCCTGCTGCTGCGGTTTCATTCTCGTGGACTACTTCGTTAATCACACGATGGTACGACTCGTGATTTGGTTTTCTTCTTGCGTCAGACAAGGACGCTTCGCATGCGCGCGGAGGCAGACAGACTCGTAGAACCGGCTCCTGATCTACTCACGCTCCTCCACCTCCCGTGATTTCTCCTGCGGGCCCACTCCCTGACTTACTCATCTGATCCCATATGATTCTTCCGTAAGATAGATCCGTAAGTTCCGCTTTGGTTCATCCGAGGCGATGAATATAATTTTTAGCAGGGCTCATTTTCTTAAGTTTTTCCTCTCTCCTCCCTATCTTCATCCGCCCACGACTTCCTCCTCCGCTGTCGCTCTCCCCCTCTCCTCCGCCGGCTCTGTGTTGCTGCTGGCTCCTGGCGCCCGCAAGCCGCGTCGGCGCCTCGTCCGTCAGTTCCATCGGCCGTCATCCCTGGTGGACAGTTGTGCAGGTGCTGGATTCGGGCGACATCAACTTCAATAAGAGCATCTCCAACAGAGCCGCTAAATAAGGCGCGCGCGAAAAAACCGTCAGTTTAGCGTGTGCGGCGCCAAAAGCAGCGCTCCAGCAGACACGCTATAATCGCGCGCGCGGTAAAAAGGGGCCAGCGCGCTGGGAATAGATGCATCGCGCGCGGTGTATTTGCTGCGTCCGCTCCAGCGCGCTGGCCACCAAAAAAACTTACGCACGAACCCCCAACCGCCGGATCTGAAAATTCCTAGCGCCCGCGCCGCCGCCCCCACCTCTCCCCCCCATCTCCTCCGGCCACCATCTCCCGTGTCGCCGCTCGAATACCTGCCGCCGGTGCTTCCCCCGCTTCTCCCCAGCGCGCCGCCGCTTCAGATGGACGCGCGCGGGCCGTCGCCGCGGTGAATCTGACGGCTCCGTCACCGACGCAGCCATCGATCCCCCCCCCCCCCCGGTCGCCGCTGCTTCGGCCGCCTTTCCCATCACCACCGCCCTTCAGCGCGCTGTCCCTCGCCTCCGCCCCTCCATCGCGCCGGTCGGACTGCGCCGGGCGGCTGTTCGTAGCTCCGTGCCCGCAAGGTGTTTGACAAAACACTTGCAAGGTATGTATATAAATTGTCTATATTTGTAGATAAATTTGATGCATGTTGTTTGTAGTTTTAAATTGGTTCAAAACTATGTTCATATATGAGTTCGTCCTACACTTATTCTGATGAAGAATTTGATCTTGAAGAGGAGGAGAATGTTTTGATGCTCCTAGCTTTGCACACGAATAAAAAACCAAAACATGGTGGTTCTATTTATGGTCGTCAGAAATTATGGAGGGAAATTGATGCTCACAATAAATTGATGAGAAATTATTTTGTGGACAATCCCATTTACCCCAAGCCGTACTTTCGGCGCTGTTTTAGGATGAGCATCGAGTTTTTCAAACGCATTGCGGTTGAACTGAAGAGGCATGATCGTTTTTTTGAGCAAAGAAGAATCCATCTAAAATCATTCACCCTTGTGTTGATAATATTTGAAAGTTAGTCAAGTAAATAAAATTTGAATAAATAACTACTTCATGATGTTAATGAAATGTTTTCTTAAAGGCATTAAAATTGATAACTTAAAATTGCAAATCTTGTTTTCTAGCAAAGAGAAAAGTATTTACCTGAATAGAATAAATTATTATCTCAATAAAAATGGTAAACACTTAATTCTAGATATCCTAACAATTCAAAGTAATTTAACCAACCCAAAAATTATAAACACTAACTAATCCTTAACCCCTAAAATCACTTCAGTTATCAAAGTATCAAATAAAACAAAGCCTACCCTTGCAAGGTTGGGTATTTTGGGGATTTTACGATGCATCTCATATCTATTCATAATAGCACGTTGATAGTATTTCAGTAGTCCTTACTGGGACTACATTGCTATTTTCAGATCTCGGGTTTTACCGCAAACCCTAGAACCCCGAAGGACATGAATTGCCACCTTTATCATAGGCAAGTTCATTCTTGCATACTGTTTGATGTATTTTTATCAAAGTACTTGCAAAGTTACTTATACGTCCTTTCACTTGCATAAAAAAGAAAAAGGTATTTTCGAATGATGTGGTATATACTATTGGTTGGCGGTGGAACAAGGGTAAGATGAATAGGTACGGTGTTCCATCGTACGGGAAGGTATATATCCTTAGGAAATTAATAACCCATGTTCCAGTGATCCTTTCGCCGTAGTGAAAGCATCAACCAATGGACTTTGTATGGGCGGGGTCAGTCAGAGGCTTCTTCCTCATAAGCACATCTACGGCAGTCCAGTACCAGGTTTAATCGTTGCGGCGACTGCCAGCGTGGAAGTGCATATACTTCCCATCCAACGGGGTGTTTGGTATGGAAGCTAGGAGTGGGTGATGGGTATGAGGTGATCGTGTTTCACCTATAGCATCTCAAGGGGCGGATGTGCGTTATGAGGGAAAGAGCTCCACATGACTGGATGTCCTAAGCCTTGGCTATAACACTCATGGAGTGCAAAGAGAGCATATATAGGGCCAGGCAACTGTTGGGTAAAGTGATGCAACTCTGCTGAGTCAAACAACAAATTTGTGATATCACAACCGTGTTCCCGGAATGGAACTACGAGATCGAGGCCGGAATGGAGTCCCATTTGGATTCACAAGACCGGTGGAGGCTGTGACATAGTTTTCAGAATAAAATCTATCCTTTGAAGAAATGTTTGCAAAAACTTGCATCTATGCCAAAGACCTGAGGTTTTGGCAGTAGCTAGTGCACGAAACACCTTATCTCTATATATTCTGAACTTGCTGAGTAACGCTGTTACTCACCCCTTCCCATTTGACCCACTGCTTAGACTTTTGGAGCCATCGGAAGAGTTGTCAGATATCCATCACGGCGTCAAGGAGGTCTTCCACAAGGAATCACGGCGACCTGGTGGAGCTTGAAGGGGTCGACCGCTACTTCGTCAACGGAAGAACGACAACAACAAGGACAACAGAGGAGAAACGCCAGCATTGTCAATGGCATACACAAAGACCACACTGCCAATGGAGGAGACAACATCTATTGGAAGGAAGAGTACAACCCTGGATAAAAATGTTCCAGATGGAATAGATTAGGGCTATGACAATAGTAGTAGTGGATTAGGATTAGAGCTAGAGCTAATCTCTAGCTTAGTGATACGAATTGGATCTTTTCTGGATTTTATTTGTATGAGACCTGCTTTTAGATAAAGGAGGTTCTCGAGATTTTGTATTGAATATTGTTGTAATCCTATAGTGTTACCTTGAACCTGCTATGTTTTTGTTGTACTACTCTGAGGGATGTAATATTCACGGATAAGTCCTTCTGTGAGTGTTATGTCAACGACTTGCGCACTACAACATGCAGTGGTGTGCTGGGTCACCGCAGATGGTATCAGAGCAAAAGCGACCTTAGGTTTAAAACCCTTTTAGGAGACTTGTAGGTTGGTAAAGACTATAGGAAGTTATTTTATCTAAACTATATCTTTCTATAACTTATGGTGGTTATTCACTTGAGAATAATAACATCATACTTATATAAAGTATTCTTATCTATTCTTCTATAGGTATAGTACTTATCTATCTTGTATATTTCTAAAACTGGTATACCAATTGAGAGATTGCCATATACCATGGCTATATCAAATAGAGTTACATTCCAGTCGGTGATATCTATGTGGTATCATTGATAAGAGTATCCTATGAAGTAGATCCCTATCATGAGGTGATGATGGAGGAAGAAGAGAAGAGAAGAGGATGATAATGGTGAGTTGGATATACGAAGCCATGAAAGTTATGGTAAGTATG
The DNA here is from genome assembly GCA_012064385.1 of Puccinellia tenuiflora. Classification (NCBI taxonomy): domain Eukaryota; kingdom Viridiplantae; phylum Streptophyta; class Magnoliopsida; order Poales; family Poaceae; genus Puccinellia; species Puccinellia tenuiflora. The sequence continues at coordinate 54,309 of QRDG01000341.1, forward strand.
CCAATTCAATAGGGGTTCATGACCGAAGAGGATTGTCGGACAATGAGAGGTACAATTTCATGGAGGTTATGGAGCAGTACACGTGTCCAAAAGTGAAGTATTATGGTATTCATGTATACCCATAGTACATACACGAGTGATTGAGAGGTCACATAAGGTTACACTTGCTGAGATGAAGAAGTATGGAAGTACGCCAAGGTATGAAGACGAAGCTCATTGCTAAGAAGACTTAGTTCCTTTTGAACTGAGGTGGAGACATATATTCTTAGACACTAGGTCAGAGTTACTTAATTGCGAATGGTCAATTGTGGTAAATACTCATAGAAGACACACTTTGAGTGAAGGATAAACCTGTCCCATAAGACAGTGAGGCAAGAGTTGTTATATAGAATAGGTCTATCAGGTAATATATACCTAACCTGTAGTGTATAGCATCTAAGCCTTGGTACTTGAGATGTTTTTACTCAAAGTACTACTTATTTTACGGGCTTATGTTGCATGAGTGATATATAACTGTATTTGGGTTTTATTGGATCTTATTGGATTTTTGATTGACTAGATCCGGGCATGAAGTTTGAACTTTATGTGCAAATGCATGTTGCAAACATTTTGTTCTTTCTTGATGTTACTGGTCTAGAGGGTACATAGGATAGTATGAGAGCGTTTTGAGTGACAGTAAATGATTGAGGCAGCAATGGAAGCTCATGAAGAGAACGTAGTCAAGAGGACATAAGTCAATGAAGCTACTAATGGAGATGGACCTTGTTCCACGTCATATTTGGATTTGGAGACATAGTTTACTAGTATAAGGAAGGATGGAGGAACAAAGTAAGTTTGATCAAGAGTATTACATATAGCTGGACAAGGATTTACCAAAGATGATGCAAGGAAAGCTACCGTAGGAGACATAAACATGAAGAAGGTTGTGAAGTTTTTACATATCAAGTCATGAAGTCTTTTCATGGAAGTTCAAATTCAAGGATGAAGAAGGAAATATGAATAATACATATGGATTTGTCGTAACTTGGTGGAAGAGGTTATATTTGGAGCATAGGAGATATTGATACTACTTGGATCGAGTTCGAGAAGAAGTTTAGCGACACTTATGTGTCTATGAGTATCATAAGGTGGAAGAGAAAGGAGGCAGAAAGTTGGAAGAACATGGATATTTCAGTTCTTAAAGAATAAACGAGGAGTTGATCGTCTATCGTGAGGCATTACTAGAAAAGGAGGGTAGGAATTAACCGTCAAACAAGAGTTCCTGGTTAGAGATCGGACATTCACAAGGAGATAACTTGGTGTTGGATACAGAGACATCCTACAAGAAAGAGTTAATGAGAAAGATATCCTACAAATGAGGATAAGTCAGTAAGAGATAAGGGAAGTAAAGTACCTAGATGGAAGCACGTTGAGATACCAGAAAGGACATATCAACCATGTCATGAAGTGAAACTACAAGATTTTAATGTTCAAAAGAACATCAGAACCATGGAGAAGAGTCTAATTTGTCATGGATTGACGATAAGCCAAGAAGGTGGACCAATTTGAAAGAAGATGTCTCACACATATGATACCAAAGTACCCAAAGTCACAATTTATGCCTAGAGCAACTGTGGAGAAAGATGTGTTATCAAGAGAATTGACATCTTAGAGCCAACCATTGAGATGGTAGACATACCATGTATTCTTCAGTAAACTATTAGAAACTGGTAATAGCATCCCTTTACTGGAGGACAATACTAGGAATTCACAATATGGTGGATATACCACGCATTATTCATGAGGCCATTAGGCTTGTATAGAGGAAGTTTAAGCAGAAATGTGAGTTGCGAAGCTCGACTGAATGGAGTTGACTGAATGAAGATCGACGGACAGACGGTTATAACGAAGGAAGTCTTAGGAAACTCCAAGGGGGAGAGTGAACAAGTAAATTGGATGGTACTTGGGTTAAGAAACACGGAGTTTGGAAGGAATACGTGGACTGAGATAGTGTTGAACTAACTATCAACGCTCTAGAAGTCTTCGAAAGAGATGAGCATTGTTAGAAATCTTTACGAGATTCTGAAGTAAATGAGGCAGCTGAGATTTGGAGGTTGAAAATCGCAAGGAATCCAATGGTCATAGGAGCTATGAATAGAGGATCAAAATGAGATGGAATACAAGGAACTAGAGTTCAAGGATAAGAAAGTATACCGTGTCAATACCAGGATACGAGGAGATTGACATCAAAAGGATTGTTCACCCTGAATACAAGTGATGTTGGACTACCGGTATGATAGAATATTTATGGTTGGATGGAGTACTTGGTGTCTAATTCATCTGAAGGAAGCAAACCACTTAGGAAGAATTATGCTCTATATAGCTGGTAAGAACAGTTATCTCAGAGGTTCGGGAGCGAAGGCAATAAGCTTACCGTCAGGAATAAAGTCATGTTAGTCTTCTAATAAGGAAGTATACCAACCATTATATCTAAAGATCTTATAAGGATGAAGAAGAGGATCTTCCGTGGAGGGCTATAAAGCCAAGATAATGCAAGGAGTTTAAATTGGATGACTTGAGAGACATGAAGGAGTAGTAAGAACATCAGAATGTATCAAATAGTCAATGAAAGTCGACAAATGGATAGTATGGACAATGGAGGATGCACAGAAGTATGTTGAACAAGGGATCACTTAGGTCTACGTCAACGTCAGAAAGGAATTTGAGTGAATCAATATCTTCAAAAGTTCTTTCTACTTATCCCTACGTGAGAGGAGTCGAAACTTCGGGACGAAGTTTAGTTTAAGGGGGAGAGGATGTAATACCCCCGTAGTTCAGAGACCCGGAAGGGTAGAAATAGGATTTGTGCATTCACATAGCATGCATCTGAAAATGCGGGAAATTTTTCGCGCTTTTAAAATAAAGGAGACAGAGTGATCGATGTTTCGCTCGACTCGATGAGTTAGGGTTTAGATCATCCTGTCAAGTATGATAAACTTCGAGATGACCTTTATACCAAATTAAATTGAAATCAGAAGAATAATAGAAGAGTCAGTTATCGCTCGACAGACTAATTAGTCAAATTAGTCGATTGTCGAGGTGTGAGGATCTTAGACATAACCTTCCCTAATTCTCGACACTTTGAACACATTCAAATAATACCGCTAATCTAATAAACCTTTTATCACATAATATCATCCATTCATACATGAGCTCAAAACAACAAGTTATAATATATCATCTCATCTTATCACAACAATTCATATATCTTCAGGAATAAATTCCAAATTATAAAGTTACAAGTAGAACTCACACAAATCATCAAATGTCAACACATATAGGATCTTATCAGGATAAATACATTAATCATCACTCCATATCTTAATTTATTAACACTCATGATCATATATGGATAAATGTATCAAAGATATCATCACACACAGAGGATCAATCTTTACCTCATCATCTTACCTCACATATATTTCAAAAACAAAGATCAAATATTCAAAGAGAGAAGATACAATATCTATAGGATCATATCATTATATAACTCACAAACTCCATACTATCAAGTTCCAACTCATCTCCAAATACAAATAAGAAGTCAAATGTTCAAATTCTAATGAAATACAAATATGAACATTTACAATATCTTATCAAATCCTTATCATACCATCATATCAACATCTGGACATTCCAATCCAATAGTTCAATGTCCAAAGTATAAGTGATACACAAATACAAATGGGATTTTATACAAACTTTACAATTTGAAGTGAAAGAACAGTAATATTACAACATCTTAACAGAATATGTACAAGTCTCAAAATAAATAAAAGAAAAGAGCTTGCAAAAGCATACAAGAAAATTCTATAACTAAATCTTTAACTAGATCTTCTTATTTTGATCTTCTCAACTTATCTTGATCTTCTTATCTCCCAATCTTTTCAAATCCTTTCCTGCAAAACAAATCAAGGAAGAAAAGAAGAAAGAAAGAAGGCAGGAATATGTTCTTATCAACTTCTCTAGAAACTATGTGAAATTCAAAGGTTTTGTGCTATGTAAAAGAAGTTTGGTAGCAAGACTGGCCATCTTGTTAACAAACTCATTTTTCATACATGAAGCAATTGAAAATCATCTAAAAATAAATAAGGACAAAACAAATGTTTCTTATAATTAAAATGTTTGCCTTCACCACAAGGGTGAGGCAATTTGATGTTGGAACTCGACTCTAGGATATTAAGAACTGGTCCTAATATCCAAATGTTGACTAGAGGGATAAATATTAAATCTTAAGGCAACATTGGATCATGGATCATACTTGGAATATTTAGATCATTTGAGACATCATGGATCAACTAGACAAGAAGGCAACAAGGGACATGATCCATTTGAGGAAGATACAAAGGCAACATGGGACAAAGGCAACTAATACTGATCCACATTTATTATCTTAGGCAACAAAGGCAACTAGTCGATCCCTCTAATCTAGTCAAGTTCCTAATAAAAAGAAAGCTCACATTCTCATATTTCTCCAATGGTATTAAATTACCAAGGAAGAAAGTTAAATCATTAAAGCCCACAAATCTGAAATTGCAAAGCTCACTTGATCATCACCACCCATATAATTCAAAGCCCACATAAGAGAGAAGCCAAACCAGCCCATGTGAGAGAATCAATCCACAAGCCCATCTAGTAACAAAATCCACTTGGCATGCTCAAGAATAAATCCTACAAGAGGATAATACCAAGCATGAGAGGGATAAGCTTGCCACATAGGAGAGTTATCCACAAGCAAAATATCTAGCTCAACTTGAACCCCAAGAAATGCCTTTGCATAAGGAGTTGATAACCAAGCACCTTACTCACCCATGCAAATGAGGAGTCACCTAGTTGTGTGGCAGCACCACAACAACCAGCCAGCAGTATATAAACCCCACAACAGCCATCCTAGCAAATTCATTTTCTCACAAAGACTTTTCTATCAGTCCACAAGAAGTAACCAGCCGAACCAGCAACTTTGCCCAATAAATTATTTACTACCAGCCACAGTTCTAGCACCTAAAGCACATCTTAGCCGCACCCATGTTTTATTCATCAGCCAAATCATCTACTATATCACTACTGTTTCTACAAGACCAAAACATCTTCTTATATCTGCCACACCTCAAGAACACAAGACAACCTCACTAAATCATGCCAAATCTTTAGAACAACTAGGAAATAGGTCAAGCAGCGAGGAGGAGCAGGCTAGCCACAAGACACAGGTTATCATCCTTTTCCAGAAGACCAAGCTTCTCTTCAGCAGCAGGTTGCTAGGACCTAATCTCATATAGCATCTGCTCATATCTTTAGATGAGAGGGAAAGAGAGGAGAGGGGTGCAGTAGTCTGTTCTTATCTTTAGTTGAGAGATAGAGATAAGAGGGAGAGAAGGAGTAGAAGTTGCAGATCTGGACAACAGCTATGCTCTATCCAGAGATGCATGTATAGATCACTTCCACACATTAGAAGCACCACAAATCAATTCAACATACATATATCTGTCCAGTAATACATCTATAAAATTGCTACAACACAAGATTTTTACAAGTAATCTTCCAAAAACCATTGAACCACACAAGTATGCAAGTCACAGAAATCCAACATATGCAACCAGATATGGAAACAAAAGTATGAATTGTCTAAACCATTTTATCAAGCTATCACTATTGCACAACACATATTCTTAACCGATATATCATAGCACTCTAATTAGATATTCTATATAAGATATATGATCAAAAGGAACAAATTCCAGATGGTAAGAAGCTCAAATAATTATCAGGAAAATTATATACAAGCAAATATCGGAGACCAACCCTAATTAAGCATCACGAGCACCAACATGTTCACCATTCGATTGAACATAGCTCAACACCAGGGACACATCTAGCACATCACAGCACAACCACACATAGTAGTTCATCAACAGGTTGAACTAGAGCACCCACAAACCAGACCATCACCACAGTTCATCGGCTCGATGGACGGTCACAGAGGAGCTCGTACCTGACGCTCGGGCATGAACACCGTGGCGTGACGAGGCAGTGCTCACCGCTACCACGACGGAAGCTACCACGAGGAAGATGATCAGCAAGCACCACGGCGACGGCGCATCGACCTGCGCTGAACCACACCAGCAGCACCACCACTTCACCACACACCACGTAGATGACCACCCCAGTGAGCAGAGAGTGAAGAGAGGGGGGACATGGCGGCATGGCCAAGCGGAGGCTCGACAAGAGCAAAGTGCAGTCGACGAGGTGGCGACGCCGGGGTTGCGCCCATCAGGGAGCCGTCTCGCCGGCATCGAAGAGGAGGCTTTGTTGAGCATGAGTTCGGGCAGAGGATCGAGGAAGCGACCGTGGACAGCGAGAAGGCGCGGCGGGGGTGAATCGTGTCGGCGAGCTCAAGCCACCCGGCTAGGGTTCCGCGGGCAGACTCGATTGGAGGCACACGGAGGCGGAATCGGGAGGAAGTCGGCGAGGAATCAATTCAGAGGAGGACTCCGGAGCGGAGACAGTAGGCGGCGGCGCCGGAGCTGGCCGGCGATGGCCGGGATCGTGGGCGGCGACGGCAGCATCGCCAGAGGAAAAGGGGAAAGGGGAACGAGCGTGAGAAGAGGTCGGGTGAGAGAGAGGAGTGAGGGGTTGGGCAGGTTTGACCGACCCAAGCCAGTCTTGACTTGATCCAACCAAGTTGGACCTAGGGCATTTTGGCCATTTCACAATTCACATTTAGATCAAATTCAAATTCGAAAATGAGAATGCAAATAAATTCCTAAAAACAAATTAAAAATATGTTGTCAACTCAAAATTTTATAAGTATTGCAAATATGATTTTTATTCTATTTATTGAAAAGTTTTCTTGAGTGAGAAATTCAAAGATCCTTTAGTGGACATAAATTGAATTATTTGCAAAAAAAATCAAGGATCCTTAAGTGGAAATGTATTGAACTAATTTCAAAAATTATTTTCTAAAGAAAAACAATTTGAATAATAACTTTAATATATAATTTGAACTTTATTACCATTCTATAAATGACTGTCCTGTTACTCATCCTAGGTAAAACACACAAAGAAGAATCCATCTAAAATCATTCACCTTGTGTTGATAATATTTGAAAGTTAGTCAAGTAAATAAAATTTGAATAAATAACTACTTCATGATGTTAATGAAATGTTTTCTTAAAGGCATTAAAATTGATAACTTAAAATTGCAAATCTTGTTTTTCTAGCAAAGAGAAAAGTACTTACCTGAATAGAATAAATTATTTATCTCAATAAAAGTGGTAAACACTTAATTCTAGATATCCTAACAATTCAAAGTAATTTAACCAACCCAAAAATTATAAACACTAACTAATCCTTAAGCCCTAAAATCACTTCAGTTATCAAAGTATCAAATAAAACAAAGCCTACCCTCGCGAGGTTGGGTATTTTTGGGGATTTTACGATGCATCTATGCATAATAGCATCTTCACAGTATTTCAGTAGTCCTTACCGGGACTACATTGCTATTTTCAGATCTCGGGGTTTTACCGCAAACCCTAGAACCCCGAAGGACATGAATTGCCACCTTTATCATAGGCAAGTTCATTCTTGCATACCATTTGATGTATTTTTATCAAAGTACTTGCAAAGTTACTTATACGTTCCTTTCACTTGCATAAAAAAGAAAAGGTATTTTCGAATGATGTGGTATATACTATTGGTTGGCGGTGGAACAAGGGTAAGATGAATAGGTACGGTGTTCCATCGTACGGGAAGGTATATATCCTTAGGAAATTAATAACCCATGTTCCAGTGATCCTTTCGCCGTAGTGAAAGCATCAACCAATGGACTTTGTATGGGCGGGGTCAGTCAGAGGCTTCTTTCCTCATAAGCACATCTACGGCAGTCCAGTACCAGGTTTAATCTTTGCGGCGACTGCCAGCGTGGAAGTGCATATACTTCCCATCCGACGGGGTGTTTGGTATGGAAGCTAGGAGTGGGTGATGGGTATGAGGTGACCGTGTTTCACCTATAGCATCTCAAGGGGCGGATGTGCGTTATGAGGGAAAGAGCTCCACATGTCTGGATGTCCTGAGCCTTGGCTATAACACTCATGGAGTGCAAAGAGAGCATATATAGGGCCAGGCAACTGTTGGGTAAAGTGATGCAACTCTGCTGAGTCAAACAACAAATTTGTGATATCACAACCGTGTTCCCGGAATGGAACTACGAGATCGAGGCCGGAATGGAGTCCCATTTGGATTCACAAGACCGGTGGAGGCTGTGACATAGTTTTCAGAATAAAATCTATCCTTTGAAGAAATGTTTGCAAAAACTTGCTTCTATGCCAAAGACCTGAGGTTTTGGCAGTAGCTAGTGCATGAAACACCTTATCTCTATATATTCTGAACTTGCTGAGTAACGCTGTTACTCACCCCTTCTCATTTGACCCCCTGCTTAGACTTTTGGAGCCATCGGAAGAGTTGTCAGATATCCATCACGGCGTCAAGGAGGTCTTCCACAAGGAATCACGGCGACCTGGTGGAGCTTGAAGGGGTCGACCGCTACTTCGTCAACGGAAGAACGACAACAACAAGGACAACAGAGGAGAAACGCCAGCATTGTCAATGGCATACACAAAGACCACACTGCCAATGGAGGAGACAACATCTATTGGAAGGAAGAGTACAACCCTGGATAAAGATGTTCCAGATGGAATAGATTAGGGCTATGACAATAGTAGTAGTGGATTAGGATTAGAGCTAGAGCTAATCTCCAGCTTAGTGATACGAATTGGATCTTTTCTGGATTTTATTTGTATGAGACCTGCTTTTAGATAAAGGAGGTTCTCGATATTTTGTATTGAATATTGTTGTAATCCTATAGTGTTACCTTGGACCTGCTATGTTTCTGTTGTACTACTCTGAGGGATGTAATATTCATGGATAAGTCCTTCTGTGAGTGTTATGTCAACGACTTGCGCACTACAACATGCAGTGGTGTGCTGGGTCACCGCAGATGATAAAGGAGGTTCTCGAGATTTTGTATTGAATATTGTTGTAATCCTATAGTGTTACCTTGGACCTGCTGTGTTTTTGTTGTACTACTCTGAGGGATGTAATATTCACGGATAAGTCCTTCTGTGAGTGTTATGTCAACGACTTGCGCACTACAACATGCAGTGGTGTGCTGGGTCACCGCACTGCTCCAAGACGACGATACGGAGATGATGGTCGTCGTCCTCGCCGTGCAGGAGCATGAGGACCGCGCGAAGATGCTGGATCGGAGGATGGGGTTGAAGATGGGTCGCCTTTGCATCCAGCGGAACCGTGGTCTCGGCCACGAGCAACTGATGCAAGACTACTTCGTAGAGGTATCGACATACCCACCCCGACTCTTCCGTAGAAGGTACCGAATGCGCCGTAGTTTGTTCGTGAAAATCGTCAAAGATTGCGAGGCCAACTCAAACTATTTCAAGCGTCGTAGAAATGCTGCCGACACCATGGGATTTAGTGCATTCCAAAAGATATCAGCTGCAATGCGGGTGATCGCCTATGACATACCCGCGGACTATACCGACGAGTATCTTCGCATTGGCCAAGATACAACCACGGAGTCCGTGCGTAGGTTTGCCAAAATGGTCATCTGGTTGTATGGTGATTGGTATCTCCGAGCGCCCAACAAGTAAGATACAAAGAGATTGATGGAGATGAATGAAAAAAGGGGTTGGCCGGGCATGCTTGGTAGTCTTGATTGCATGCATTGGACATGGAAAAATTGCCCAAAGGCATGGCATGGAATGTATTGTGGTAAAAGCCGTGATCCTACCATTGTGCTTGAGGCCGTGGCATCGGAGGACTTATGGATTTGGCATGCTTTTTTTGGTTTGTCGGGAACACACAATGACATCAACGTGCTACAAAGATCCCCTTTATTTGCAAGACTAGATTCTGGTGATGCTCCAACTTGCAGTTACAAAATCATGAACAATGAGTACACAATGGGATACTATCTCACCGATGGCATTTATCCTGACTAGGCAACTCTTGTGAAGTCCATTAAAGAGAAAAATGGGATGCCCTTAACCAAAAAAGAGTGTACTTTTACCAAGGCACAAGAGGCAGCCCGCAAGGACATTGAGAGAGCTTTCAGTGTTTTGTAAGCAAGGTTTGCCATAGTTCGGGGTCCAACTCATTTTTGGGACAAAAAACCCTTGTGAACATCATGAAATGTTGTGTGATTCTACACAACATGATCCTCGAGGATGACAGAGGGTTAAACTTGCCGTGTTTCTACGACAATGTTGGTACCCGAGTGCAACCGGAAAGAAACCCGAATCGCCTCGAAGCTTTTCTTCAAACACATCGAGAAATAGAGGATGCCAACACTCATAACCAGCTCCTCCTTGATCTAGTCGAGCACCACTGGTAGCTGGATGGACGTCGCCAACGCCAATGATCTACCTTTGTTTTACTTTTCCATGTCCTATTTGATTCGAACAATTGTGTAATTTGGAAGAAACATTGTTGTGCTTGAAAACTATTATTTGCTGTTGTAATAATAACTAGAATGATTATTGTTTTCTTCAAACTATTATTTTGTTGACAGTTCTATGAAAATTGTGATGAAACAGAAAACCAACTTTTGAGGGCCGAAAATAGAGGGCGCAGATCAGTGCCCTCAAACCCAACCCGTATATGATCCGCGCCCTCTGTTTTCGGTCCTCAAAAGTGATTTTTCTCGACCCTTAAACTGGTTTTAAGGGTTGCCTTTTAAGGGATCTGCTAGTGATGCTCTAGGCCTGGGCATTCACGGTTTTGGACGGGTTGGTCTGGTTTCAAAACATACGGGCTGGTCTGGTTTGGTGAGTGTAGCTGATATGCTATCTGACAGTTTGGTGCGGGTTGGTCAAGCACAATCTGTGGCCGCCCGGGCATGCGTGGCTCCAACTCAGCCATTGGGCACAAACATGAACAAAGCTGTACAAATTTCTGAATCTGGCTACCATATACATACAGAAACAAGTTACTTGCACCTGATCTCAAAAAAAAGTTACTTGCACCAGGTAACCACACATACACACAGCTACTGAACAGTTATACAATTCTCTGAAGAACACCACATGAACTAATTAATTCATGAAAGTAAGTGGTCAAATCAAATCATTTCACATGTTCCAGCATGATCAAGCAATTTTTCTTTGACATCACCATTTCCAACATCTTTGCACAAGATCGTTTCACATTTCTTGTCTTCAGCGTCAGGCAGTCAACGCGCCAACATATGCAGTCATCGATTCAACACATGTAGATTCACATTTAGATGTTGCTGAAACTTACTGAAACTAAAACATATGCTCTTGGGGACTAAATACAACAGGGTAACAGGGTAAAAATAAAACAACCAAATCGACGAACTATATTAGTTCATTCCAATTTCATGCAGCAATGCAACAAGGTAAGAAACACACAACCAAATCATTAAATTTCATCAATTCATTCTATATAATCTTGCAAAGCAAAAGCATATTGTCATATTTTGTTTGACCATGCTATCGAACAAAAAAGAGGAAACCATGCTGGGATCAAGAACTGCTACCAAATTTCTTTTGTTTGACCTTGTTATTGAATAATAAATAAGGCAATGAAAGATGAAAGGAACCGGGAACAAAGTACAACACATGCGCCGAAATAGCAGAGTAAAAAACAAATACATGCTCCTAAACGACAAATAGTATCATTAGATGCAAACATCCAATTCAGCATTCAAGATCGCGTGCACAAGAATCAATATTACCCTAGAGTTTGCATTATTATTGCTACCTGATGCGTTGATATGCTTGCCGGCATCATGTCTCTTCACACTCCAATGCCCCAAGCTCTAACAAGTTCAAATAATAGGATATTCAGTATTCAAATAATAGGATATGCAGTATTACTAAGAGCTAGGATCTTGTTTTGTACCGACGCATCTGGCACCGACACAACGGTGCTTGTGGGCATCGGCAACCTCCTTTGAGGGCGTCGGGGTAACCTCCTTCTTACTCCCCATGAGTACCGGGGGAAACCCAAGGAATAGCTTGCTGGTCCGGGCAGTAGCGTCGCCACGATGTCGCATTCCTCCTTGGAGGTCCTGGCTAGGTACCTATGGGTCATGAAGCATGGTGGTGGGACAAATTCGAAGGGCGCAAGGGAGGAAAGTTGGATTCTTGCTTCATCGACGGTCTTCGCTTTGTCTTGAGAGTTATCTTTTTCTTTCCTGTTGGGCATGTCTTGTGCTGTTGTCCTAGCTTTTTCGTGCATTCGAATTCGATGTATGGTTGTGTGTGCTTTATTTATAAAGCTGGGCGAAAGCCTATTTCGAGAGTGTTTTGTACCTCATGCAAGTTCCTCATACTTGTGTAAGCATAGTTTCCAGAATCATGATTCTACCATACGATTCTACGACTTTACGACCCAAATTGAGCCGAACGATTCTGCGATTCTATTAAGTATAATCTTAGATTTTACGATTCTGAAAGCTATGATCCTACTGTCTGCGATCCTACCATAGAGGTTCCGATCCGACTCAGAATCACGATTCTGACAACTAGTGTAAGTCATCAATGGTTCGTCGTATATCGATTTTGTCTGGTGACGACCTTAACCAACTCTGCCCGCAAATCAATGCTTCAACCATCTTTGGGGACAGTGAGCTCCTTTGAGGATTGATTACTCTTCCACCTGTGCTGAAACTAGATTCAGAAGCTACGGTTGAAACGGGAACAGCTAAGACATCCTTTGCGACCTTGGATAAAGTTGGATACTTGTTCCTTTGCCGGCTCCACCAATTTAAAATATCAAAGTCATCTCTATCCTTTTCACACAACTCTGAAAAAATCAAGACAACTCGGTATTTGCCTCCTTACTTTCTATGAATTGCAAATGTTCCTTAAAATTGGATGCACACAACCTTCTAGGATCTTCAGCACACTCTTCAAGATCAAGAACAAGTGGTGCTTGAGGAGGTTCAGTTTTACTTGCAGCTGAGTCTGCTTCAACGTACCACTCAAATAGCCTAATCAAGCCATATTCCGCCTTTTTTGTGAAACATTTTGCTTTCTCCTTATTGTAAATATTGGAAAAGCAAATTTCCAAATATTTAAGTTTGTACTAAGGATCAAGAGCAACAACAATGAATAGCAGCGGGTTTAACCCATCATTATTATCCCAATACTTATCAAAGTTTGGCTTCATTTTTTCAGCCATTGCTCCTAGGCCAGCCTCTTCTTGTTTTCCACGAATCAGTAAGGCTATCTTATTATGCATCAACAGGAAGTCATGAAAAAAGGTACTTGATGTGACATATAGTTGTCCGGAGAACCTTATAGTCACATTATAGAAAAGCTTGAAGACTGAAATAAGCTTTTTGGCTTCCAACCAATCTTTGGCAGTGGGAGGACCACCAACTTTAGAGAAGTATGAGAGATAATACTTATATTCGTCACCGAATCTTTTGAAAAGTTTTTCAAAGGGGATTGTATCCTCGAGCATGAGATAAGTTGAATTCCATCTCGTATCCACATATAGCGAAAAGAGGCCCTTCTCAGCTATCTTCTCCTTCTGCACCCATCTCTTAAACAACCCTAGCCTTCCAGAAAATGATTTCGCAAATAGCACGGCAGCTCTGATATGCATTACTAGCTTCCCTTCCCTTCTTCACAACTAGGTTCACAATGTGCGCACAACACCTCATATTCAAGAACTCATTATTGCATACGGTTCATTCCAAATCTTTGGTAACATCTTTCAAATACTGAATTGCAGTATTATTGGAGGTTGCATTATCAACGGTTAGGGTAAAAATTTCTCCAATGTTCCTCTCAAGGAGGCATTCTTCTACCTTTCTGCCAAGAGTATCACCTGAGTGATCAGGTACGAAACAGAAGTTCAACACTTTCCTTTGAAGTTCCCACTGATTGTTGATCCAATGTGCTGTCAAACTCATGTAGTTATGATTCTGAACTGATGTCCATGTATTAGTCGTCAAACAGACTCGCTGATGCTTCAAAGCTTCCTTCAACCGTGTCTTTTCTTCCAAGTACAGATTCAAGCAATCCCTCACAACTGTGTATTGTGAAGGAGGTTCAAATTGTGGTGGAAGAGTTCTCGAATATTCCCGAAAGTCTTCACCTTCTACAACACTAAAAGGGTATTCATCCATGATAATCATCTTTGCAAGAGCTCGACGACAATATGCTAGATTGAACCTATGATCAACTTGCAAAGACAATTTTCTTCGCCTCTCAATTTTCTTCGACATCTATCTTCGTGCTCTCTATCAGATTGCATGACTAATTTAATTTATATTTTATTAGTCATGTTTTATCTGCTCTATTCGAGGATTAAATCATGTGTAAAATTTCTCAAATATTCAACACATCGTTGACTAAGGGTTGAGACATACCTCCAGTGGATTTGAGCTTTGATCATTTATTTAATACTAAATGTTTATGCTTATTTTAAACTATTTTTCATTATTTTTTGCTCTTCTTGAGTTTTAACTCCGTTCAGGATTATAGGGGTGGAGAGCTTTTTTAGATTGTTCGAAATATAAGGGTGGAGCATCAAATTTTCTTGATTATTGTGCACAATTTAATTCATAAATCGTAATTAATTGCATGTAAGCTAATACATGCACTCCTCTTTAACCATGCGCAAACACTATTGGTTGGGAGTATTGCTAGAAATTAGTAGATGAGATTTTTAAGCTAAATTAAAGGAGTTATTAAGACACGTCTTGGTATTGCCAAATTGGCTCTCCACCCCTATAACCCCGAACGGAGTGAGTACAATCTTCTATCACTTCAATGTCATAGTTAACCACATAACAATGTTTCAAAACATTAGTTATAGTGTTATTTGATACAATACTGTAATGTATATCACTATCGATTTTGGTTGTGCTAATTTGTATGTTGTAATAAGAGCTCTCCTTGAACTAATTTTCAATATTGGATAAATTATATAATTCAGATATATTTATTTGTGTGTATGTATATGTTTGTGTGTGTATATGTTCTAATATCCTTAAATATTACGATCTAGATCTATAAAGTCTGCAACTGAAAAAATATCTTACTATTGATTCCAGTTTGTTACTAGATAAGTATAATTATAAAACCTCTAGAGTATAGATTGAATTGTTGGCAAATGTTTCTTGCAAGATAGGTTTGGAAATAAGTTTTTTTACAAATTGTGGGTTGAGTAATAATTTCACCACATGTACATGCTCTGAATTTGGTATTGAAATATCATCTCTTAATTATGGAAATCATCGACAAACATACTATTGCATAGACTATACTTTTCAAACACACGATTTGATTATTTTGGTATGTTTGTATTAAATACGCTTTGTTTCATCTGGTGTGGACAAAGCGCTCCTGCTAAGTTCTCAAATAAAAATTGTGCATGAAATTGAACATGAGAATCTTGTTCATATTGATTTTAGTGCAACCTTGTAGGGTATTCATTGGAGAGAAACGTGTAATATATGCTATTGGTCCGTGGTGTGGAGTTGATTCTGCAAATTGAGACTTTTTTCACGTATTCAATAGTATTTTGGACGTAAAAGATAACAATATAGTGCATATACTATAATAGTTTAGCATTTGGTCACTCCTCTCGGGGCTTGGGACAATCAACTTGTTTTTCTGCCGTACGTACTGGCCGAGGGTTGTATCCGGTTTCCCGAACCACCACAACGTCCTCTCTATCAGAACTTTTATTTCCAATTGGGATAGCTACATTGCGCGAACCGCATAAGCACGAGCAAAGTCGTGTCATGGATGTGCTTTCTCTTTTACTAGCACCTGTCTATATCAGAACTACATGACCATGTACATAGTAATCTCGCGACACGATGTACGCGACGCCACTACTGAAATTAATAATGAGTTCAACACTACTAGGGAACAGCTCATCAGCTCATCTATGGCGCACTAAAATAGGCATTCTGTGGCGCATCCAGGAAATGGTGGATGCGCCACAGAAATCTCGCCACTAAAATATAATTCTGTGGCGCACCCCCACGGTGCGCCACAGAAATACCAAGATTTTGTGCCGCACCAGCAACGGTACGCCACAGAATTATATCTATGGCGCATCTGTCCTCCATGCGCCACAGAAAACTAAAAAGATGCGTCACAGAATAATATAAATGTATTTTCAATTTTCTGCTGTCTGCTATACAAATACAGGTATATTACAGAAAATACAGGTATATCACATTACAGGAAATACAGGTATATTACAGGAAACAGGAAATACAGGTATATATTATAGAAAATACAGGTATATCACATTACTTAGAGCCCGAGATATACAATTTTTACACAAGTATGATACAAAAGTTCATCATGTCACACAATAATTACAAGTGCCGAATTTTTAACATCGTTTCACATTACAAATGAATAGGTCACACCGCCTACACTAGGATCCGTGATGATGGTGAGGAAGAGCAGGGAGGACGATCATGGATCCTTCTTCTTCGTCGGCGCCGGGAACGGTTTGCAACCCTCTTTTGTCGTCCACGTCCTGGTGTCCTGCTGAGCCTCTAGGATTTCTTCAATCTCCCTCTTAGGCAACCCTGGAGATGGATTGGGATATAAATATATTGATTAATAATACAAATCTAAGTGGACAAGTCTATAATAAAGAAAATAAAGAAGCACTTATTGCTACCTCTGACGTTGTGTAAGGACCCCCGATGATTGGTGACATCTTCGACGATGATTTTTGATAACTGCACCTGGATGCGATGGAAGTCTTCTCTAAGATCAGCATCGGTGATATCCCCCGCACATTTGGTCCATTCTTGGAGGCTAGATGGCAATTCAATTTCTCAGCATCCCGGACAAACCCTTTAAGGTGATGGAGGGCGTAGAAGGCCTCCTTCACGCTGCCAGACTTCTGCTTCATGCAGCAGAACTCGGTCACATGCTTGAATTGGTGTGTGCCGTCATTGCTGAAAACTTGTTGCTTCTTTTCGAAGGGGCCTCCCTTTTTGGCGTAGCCCTCGAGAGCCTCATCGAGAACACCCTTTATCTTGGTGTAGTCTTTCTTCATATCCAAACTCCCCGAGTCGAGATAAGTGGCACGGGACCACCTCGGATTCAGGACGACGAGTGTGCAGTACTTCTTCCTGCTCAACACAATTGAAACGAAATGTTGGAAAGGATCAGCAATGGAACAAATCTACAAGAAAGCATAAGTTACGACGGCGGCGAGCGGATGTGTACTTACTCAGGAAAGAAAGGCAGAAGAACGTTGTTCTTCCTCTTGTTGGTCAACATGAAACTCCCGAGGTACTCTGTCGCCTTGGTCTGTGTCGCTGATCCTTCCACCAGCTGGCAGTCACGCATATAGTAGGGATCCGCTACCGCGACGGACTGGGTATTATCTCTCTTGATCTTCATCGACATATCGAGCGCGTATATGCGGACCAAGTTATAGTCCAGCCGTCTAGAGTGAAAGAGATTGAAGACGTCCTCGTACGCGATGAAGAACGGATTCGCGGGGGCATCATAGATGAAGTCCAAGTCCTTTGGCACCCTAACCGTGAACACCGGGTAATTTGGCTCCTTGTCTTGAAGAAGGAGGCGCTCTAGCACCAAGATAGATTCATGCAAAGCGTGCATGGATCCACGTGCAAGGCAGAGCAGCTCCGGAGGCAGTATCGCTTTACCAGCTTCATGAACCCGGGTCAAGCCAACAACCGCACGAGGTGATACCGTGTCTTCATGACCCCGGATAGTCTTAGGAGCTGGCTGGCTTGCAGAGGCGCCTGGCCCCCTCTTTCTCTTCTTGTTCTTCTTCTTCATCTCCGGGGATGGTGAAGGTGGTCGGGGTGCGGACTCCGGAAAAACCGTCTTACGTAGTGTACCAGGGCTGAAAATGGTAGACGGTAATTTGCGTGGAGGTTGATCGTTGGCCTCCGAAGGCGTGTCTTGAGATAAACCCTGGAAGTCCAGGCGCTGCGTGCATGTACTGGGACGAGCAGCTTGATCGCCTTGAGCGCAGAAGGGTTCTTCATCCATAGGAGGCATGTACATGTCCACGCTGGCGCCAGTGTTGAGGTAGCCCTCGACGTCGACATCATCACCATCGTCGTCATTGGCATCAAGTTGAGGTGCATTGGCAGCGCCTTTGGATGGTTGCGGTACAGGCGCTCCCAACAGTTTTTGGTGGCGACTGCTGGTGGCGACGACCGTCGGTTCCTTTTGGGTGGCGGTGATGGCTGCAGGCTTCGAGGAGGGCCGAACGATCGGGGGCCTCGAGGTGGCGCCGGTGGTGCGCCTTAACCCTAGAAGACCAGTCCCAAGACGAATCTGGGTCTTCGGCCATTTCATCGGCCACTTGATGCAATCTTTAAGGACCATGTGATCCTCGTCGGCTCCCGGAGGTTGAATGGGGGGCTCAACGTCGCGAAACTCAGGCACTATTGTAACCAGCCTGACCCTCATCACGTCCTCATCCATTTTACTGTGGTGCATATCGCGGCTCATTGGTTGTACGACACTGCCTTGAGCACAATCTTTCAACTCGCCGCCGGGCACCAACCTATGCAGTAGTATACAAGGCATGTCCTGAGTCAAAACATGTTGGACATCATGAGATGGCAGTCATCATAGGCATAGTTATAGAAGATTCTGCGGACTAACTAATTAGTTACCTGGGTGATGGCGTCGAGCTCGGCAACTGTCGAGACAAGGGCGCCGGTGCCGGCGGCCGGCTGATCATTCTCCGGCCGCTCGGTTGCATTATGAAGAACAGCCGTCGCCGGCTGCGGCTCGATATCTTTCGCGGTAGGGGGCGTCGTTGCGTTGGGCTGTGGGGTCATCAGGTCCGGCGACACGTTTTGGTTCATGATGGAGTTGCTGCCGCTGACGCTGGGCACGTATATCGGCCCCTGTCGACCAGCCGCATTCCAAGCAGCTAACCCCTCCACCAACCCAGGGGTAAGAAACTTTTCAGCCTCTCGTCCACTAACCGCTCAACCGTGGTGGAGTCCACTTTTTGATTCTCCAGTGTCTCCAACTTCTTCCTTAGCTCCACAACCTCGGCTTTATCAATACTCGGCCTCCTCCTATCCTTTTTCGTCTCGGCGTCCGAGTGGTAGTAGTTGATGAACTTCATGCTCGTACCGAAGCCGGACACACGGCCAGCTGACGTCGGCGGCATCGACAGGGGCCTACCCTTGTAGGCGTTCGTCGCCCTGTTGAAAGTTGTGTCCCACAGCTCCATCGACCCCTGGGACGACGGGCCGCCGGCCTCAGCGTCAGCCTTCAACTCTGCCTCCTGCAGACAAATTAGGCATTAATTTAGATATTTGGCTTCGTTATCTAACTAGATCAACGCAATGGACTTTGAGATATCCGCGGTAATTAAATTCCTTACCAGATACTTCTCAAAATCCTTCGTGGCGGTATCGTCGGTAACAAATTCCCCCGTGGTCATGTCCAGATAGTACCGGGACCGGACAAAGAACCTCGTCTGCTCGTCCGTGATTTTTTCCCACGGGTTCTCTTTTCCGAGACGTGCGTACTCGGCATCCTCCTTGTCCCAAATGAGCTTCTTTCCTCGGTAACCGCCGCTTCCACAACGGTGGTTACCTAAGTTTTGCTCCCGCATGTCCTTCCCCCACTTGGTCCATTTTTTAGCCTCCTCAGTTCTTAAGAACAACTTGAATTCCTCGAACTCTTCTTGGTCGAGCATCGGCTGTTTGGCTTTTATCTCCTCCCAGCTGAGACCCTTCTCAATCTTCCGCTTCACCCGGTGTTTCCAGCTGCTCAAGGCGGTGCTCATCTTTGAGATGGCTAAACTGTCCACCTTTTTGTTGAACGGATCCGGGAACATGTACCGTTGGTGAAGCTTCTGGAGGAGGACGTCGCGCAAAGCCTTATTGGCCGTGCTTCTGATGTCGTTCGTGTTGATGGACACACTTTCCCGGAGGATGCACCCTAGTTGCATGCTGTACCCTTTGGCAGTGGCCTCAGGCGCCACAGGTAGGCCACTTGGCGTGACCTCGGTGAAATGGTCTGTGACGTTGGAGAGCACTTGAGGTGTCCTATCCCTCCTTTTCTTCTTCTGCTTCGGAGCGGTCGGGTCGACACCACCATCCGTGTGGTCGCCACCATCGGTGGTGGTGGTGTCATCCTCATGGCCGCCACTAGCAGCTCCATCGGTGGTTTCGGCGTCGTCGCCCTCCAGTGTGTCTTGCTCATCGTCGGCACGGTCACCACTAGCAGCTCCGTGATACGTCTCCAACGTATCTATAATTTCTTATGATCCATGCTTGTTTTCATACCATTTGCTACATGTTTTGTTTACATCTTATAGCATTTTTATGCATTTTCTGGAACTAACCTATTAACAAGATGCCACAGTGCCAGTTCCTGTTTTCTGCTGTTTTCCCGTTTCAGAAAAGTACTTAAGGAAATATTCTCGGAATTGGACGGGACAAAAAGCAGCAGTCTTATAATTCAATGGACTACACGGAGCCCGAAGGAGAGGACCTGGAGGGCCGTGGGCCGGCCACACCATAGGGTGGCGCGGGACCCATGCCTGCCGCGCCACCAGGTGGTGTGGGGCCCACGGGAGCCCTCCGACGCCGCCCTTTCGCCTATATATTGCCCCCGACGCATAAAACCTAGGGGGATACGCCATATTCCACAGAAACACCCGTGCCGCCGCCGCCATCGCCGACAAGTTTCGGGGGACAGAAGTCTCTGTTCCGGCACCCTGCCGGAACAGGGAAGTGCCCCCGGCGCCATCTCCATCGACTCCACCACCATCTTCATCGCCGTTGCTGACTCCCATGATGAGGAGGGAGTAGTTCTCCCTCGGGGCTGAGGGCCGTACCGGTAGCTATGTGGTTCATCTCTCTCTCCCATGATGTGATCTATATGTGATCATGAGTTTTGCAATCTAGATGTCGTTGTGCTACTCAAGTGGGCTTTATTTATGTGATCTCCGGAGACTCCTTGTCCCACGTGTGTAAAGGTGACAGTGTGTGCACCGTGTGAGTCTTTTAGGCTATATTTCACAAGATACTTGTTCACTGATTTATTATTTGAGTTGGATGTCTATGAAATTGTGGTGTGTTAGTACCTCATATGAATGCTCATGGTCCAGTGTGGGGTATTCATTAGTACTTGGAAATATATATTTGAGGCGTGCTTTTGCATTCCTACACAATGAATTAGTGTTCGTTATCCAGCCGGAGAATACTTCGGAGTAGTATATTGAAGTGCTTATATTTATATTCAATTATGATTGCATTGTTGAGAGTGACCACTGGTGAAAGTATGATCCCTAGGCCTTGTTTCTAAGCATTGAAACACCATTTACAACAAGATCTGCTACATGTTTGCTTGCTGCCATTTTTATTTCAGATTGCAATTACTACTTATAATCATCCATATTACTTGTATTTCACTATCTCTTCGCCGAACTAGTGCACCTATACATCTGACAAGTGTATTGGGTGTGTTGGGGACAGAAGAGACTTTTTGTATTGTGATTGCAGGGTTGCTTGAGAGGGATACCTTTGACCTCTACCTCCCTGAGTTCGATAAACCTTGGGTGATTCACTTAAGGGAAACTTGCTGCTGTTCTACAAACCTCTGCTCTTGGAGGCCCAACACTGTCTACAAGAATAGAAGCGTGTGTAGACATCAAGCTATTTTCTGGCGCCGTTGCCAGGGAGGTAAGGTAAGCGGCACTCACACTCCAGCAAAGAAGCTATCCGGCAACGAAGCTATTTTCTGACGCCGTGTGAGTGCTCGAAGTTATTTCCTTTAGATTCTGTAATTATATCCTTTTGTTTCTTGTTTTTAATTTCACTAGTTAGGCTTAATGGAAAACAACAAAAAAATTAGGGATCTTTATGAACTTTATATTGAATTAGGACATGATGCTTTTGAAGAGAAAATTAAAAAACCTAAGGAAGCTTGTTTGCATAATAGTGGTAGTAATGTTATTAGTATGAATTCTTTGAACACCATTATTGCTAATGCTATGGAAAAGTCTAAGCTTGGGGAAGCTAGTTTTTATGAAAATGATCTTTTTAGTCCCCCAAGCTTTGAGGAGAAAATTTACTTTGATGATACAATGCCTCCTATATATGATGATTACAATGATGAATATGATATTTTCAGTCCACCTACTATTGAGGAGAAAATTAATTATGATTTCAATATGCCTCCTATATTTGATGATTATGGTGATGAGAATAATAATGATAGCTATTTTGTTGAATTTTCTTCCACTACAATTAATAAGAATGACTATGCTTATGTGGGGAGTAATAATTTTATGCATCTGGCTCATGATAAGAATTTTTCATGTGATTGTTATATTGTAGAATTTATCAATGATGCTACTGAAAGTTATTATGAGAGAGGGAAACATGGATATATGCATCTCAATAATATTAAGTTTCACCTCTATATGTTGAAATTTCTGAAGTACCACTTATTTTGTCTTCCTATGCTAGCCACTTTGTGCTTTATTGATTTATTTACTTACAAGATTCCAATGCATAGGAAGTGGGTTAGACTTAAATGTGCTTCATATTCTTCTCTTGATGCTCACCTTTGTATTTCATTCTTATTGCTATGTGAGCATCATTAAAACTATCATTGCTGTCTAGAAAACAGATTCCTAAGCTTCACTGCAAAAAATGTATAAAATCAAAGAAAAGGTATTTTGAGCTGACACTTTGTGACAGAAATCTTCAGGTATTAACACACAATTTATTAGTTCAAAGTTTTCTGATTTGAGCAAGGTAAGTGCCTCTAACAATTCACTCTTTATGGGCTGTTCAGTTTTAGGCAGATCCTGTCTTTATTTTGCATTACTCTCATTACTTGTGTTTTGTGTGCTTCTTTTTATTAAAGAGCAATGCACAACCATAAGTAACAGTAGCTAATGTTTAGAATTAATTCATGATATGTCTTTGCTGTATTTATGAGGATTTAATTTATGGAGACACTAACCCCTCTAATCAAGTTTTATGATGAGATGTGTGTGAAGAGAACTTTCAAGTGGAAGAGTGAGGGAGATAAATAAAGATTAAAGAGGGACAAACATTCAAGCTTGGGGATGTTACCCCTAGGCTCACCCTACATATATCAAGTAAGTGCAAGAATTCAAGCTTGGGGAAGCCAAGCCACCTCACTCCAACCATCTTGATAGCAGGTAAGTAAGCCTAGCTAAAAGGCGTTAAAGAAAAGCGCTTATGGGGGACAACCCATCATTTTATTTTCAGTATCTTTGTTTTTATTTGTGTCAAGAAGTTTGTTTACTTATGTAGAAACTTCTTTATATCTTTATTTTCTTGCAATGTTGTGCCAAGTAAGGTCTCTAGTAGAAAGTTTTGCTAGATTTGGATTTCTGCACAGGAAACAGATTTCTGTCTGTCACCGTTAAATTCGTCATTTATTCCATAAGCAGCGAAATGCTTTGAGATTTTGTGTGCTGAATCCTCATATACGTATGCAACTTTCTCTAGTTCAGTGATTTTCGATTTGAGCAACTCTAGTGCCTAGAAAAATTTCGTCTTACAGACTGTTCTGTTTTTTACAGATTCTGCCTTTTATTGTGCATTGCTTCTTTTGCTATGTTTGATTGGATCTTTTTGCTCCATAAGGGAACTGGAGCAGGCTACCATGAGAAGGCTCGATGTGATAGCATCGTCCTTTGTAACGATCAAGACTGGTAAGTCCATCAGTGCAAACAGTTGTCCATGTACTAGTAGAAGATTCGGCAGCTACTGCAGCCCCTGCTTCTTCCGGGGGAACCCCAGGCTGAGGAGTTACTCGGAATGCTGCCAAGATATCAGTATCCTTGGTTTCATACTCCGGGGTGTAATAAGTCAATTTATAATCTTTAACACCAGCTTGAAATCCAACACTTGCTTTAGTTTCTGTTTGTGGTGACATAAGTCCCTCCTTACAACTCTAAGGATAAAGTCGTTACAACACTATCAGAATAATATCGATATTTGTCCAAACTACTTCGTGGCCCATCGTCTGACCACACATTTTTGAATACTCAGATGAATACGGATGAAAATATACCCTATGACGAACGGAACACAAATGGATTACGCTAGGCGTATGTAGTTTTCAGGCAAG
The DNA here is from genome assembly GCA_012064385.1 of Puccinellia tenuiflora. Lineage (NCBI taxonomy): Eukaryota > Viridiplantae > Streptophyta > Magnoliopsida > Poales > Poaceae > Puccinellia > Puccinellia tenuiflora. Next base: position 78,506 of record QRDG01000341.1, read on the forward strand.
CTCAGTTCGTTTTCGAGGCCGTCCATGCCGATCTTGTTGTTTAGGACCGGACCGGCATGCACCATTCGACGCGTTGTGCTAAAATCTAAAATGTACTCACACGAAGAAAGGTTTGTTATGTAAGAGACCAACTAATATCAGCACTCAATTACCAACAAGTTTCATTACAAGCTTGATTTCAGAGGAACATCTGGGAAGAAGGTGGATCTAGGAGGAAGATGAACAAGGGGACCAAGCTACACACGCTACTCCTAGTCTATCCTCGCCTACCGCGGCCGAGGCCGTCCGTTCCGTTCCGGTTCCAAGCCAAGTCACCTGTAGGGATGTTCTGCTGCTTATATGCCTCCCAGTCCGCTCTGAAGCAGGCCAAGGATGAAGGTGGCGGCCCGCTAGCCAGCCTATGTAGGCAGGTCGTTGACAATCCCCCCTCCATAAAATTTGGCTTGCCCCCAAGCCGATCTCGCGACGAACCTCCAGGATCCCATGGTACTTGGGATTTATCAATAATAGAACAAGGACACTCATCATTCATTCTTCCTGGATTGCCTTGGCGCCAAAAAGATGCCGAACACTCACCCGGATCCCACGGAAATTGAATTGCTTGGGGAGGAGGATAAGCGGGGTCGTGGTAGTAGCGGTGGTTGATGTCGTTCATGTGGTCAAGGAGGACGCTAAGCACAAGCAGAGGCTCAATGAAACATACCGGAATATGCAAGAGGAGACTCGATCCATTCCAGCAAGATGTATTCTGCAATTTGGTACCGTTTTGCCAATACTGACTAGAGATATATGCACCCAGCACTTGTGTAGCATTCAGCAATGTTGCGGAGAAGCTAGCCTTTGCACTCACGACGACACAAGACCACTGAATAAGCAGACTACAGTTGAGAACTTTTATTGGCTGCAGTCTCATAGTGTTGACAGAAAAATGCATGATGAGACGTCCATTTCTTCCAAGGTGCAGATGACCACAATATGGCTCCACGATTAACCACGCAATGTGCCATGGAATTTTCCATTCAAAAATGTGAGAGCCAAGACGTGTTGCACTTTCAATTACAATCTGGTCTCCCATAATTTTTCTCTCAAAATCCAAGCAGCCATACGACTTACTGCCATGACTAGCAGCCTCCCAAGAAATGCCTGTAATGTGCATATGTTCAACAAAAGTCACCAGGTAATGTCGTTGTACTTCAGTTTTCCCATTGGGAATGACAAAAAATCCACTAGAGTTAGTAGACTGTTGCACTGTAACTGACCACTGAAAATGCACATTTGCAAAATTGCAGCACTTGGTGTTGATTGCACATGAAAGATCTTTCCACTTGAACACTGTTGGTTGCAGTTGTGCACACTGAATTCCAAGACCAGAAATACTCACAGTGAGGGTTGCGTTCCATTCAAGTTCCAGTGTTGTCGAGAATGGCCAATCTCCTGAGATTTGCATACTATCCCTTGTACAGTGCAGACAGTGAATTATACAAGCTGCAGAACAGAATAAGAATAGCTCTACAACCTGTGAACTGAAGCAACATAATCTTATCTCAACTCTGCTCTTGGTGTAGTCAACTGATTCAACAAGCAAGGGAAGCATACTTGTCTTCGGCATGAACCGAATACACATGCTCCATGGCGGAGGCCATCGTGAGTACTCGATTCTGGTCTTGTTGGTAGTAAAAGGGTCCACCATAGTGACATTAGCTGGTCGAACACATTGATTATCTGACCACCATCTGGGAAGCTTCCAAAATACAGCTTCCAAGCACCAGTTTGCATGAGGACTGTTGATATCATTAACAGTGATGGAACCCAAAGATGATAAGAAATTACCCTTTGGCAGATTGGTGCACAAACCAAGAGAAGGTGGCCATGGAGGCTTCAGCTCCTCATCAAGCCAATTTGTATTCCAATTCCCCTTACTGTCCTTAACTGAGAACTCTTTGCCACGCTTTTGGTGCGCGTGCTGCGATATGGCCTGTCCACAAATCAGAGATGTCACTGCATGAATGTAGTTGGGTGGCGGCCATGGCGCAATTGTCTCGATAATGCGGCATGAGCAATCCGTAGGCCGCAACGTAAACAACTTTGGAACAATCAACGGCACAAGTGGCGGCCTTGGCGAATTCCTTGGAGGCACGTTGAGGGTTGTATGCACATTCCATGGAGTCCGGGATACAGACATGGGGTCTTCTCTGCTGATGCTATCATCGGAACTAGCCAGTAAGAAGACGGCAGACTTCGGGGTAGTGTCAGTCATGGTGTCGTCCTCGAGTGCCTTGTCGCCTACCATTGGTGCGGCGAGCTCGGAGGGGACATCGCCAACGGTCGTGGATGAAGTTTGTGTTGCAGAAGACATGAGCACGGACATTGATACATCGACGTCCTGGCTTGGGAAATCTGTCGAACAGGTGGTGAGCATCGGAGCAACAGGGTGAGTACTGCCGTTGTTCACTGCGACAGGGGCGACGCTGAGCACAATAGGGTCCTGCAGCACCGTGGAGACAGTAGTTGGTGATGTTGGGGACGATGGAGTTGTTCCTACGCTCGTGTCGCCTCCCTGGCATATCGTCGAGCAGGTTGAGGGTGTCACGGAGTTGAGCTCCATCTCGTGTGTTGCAGTCGCAGCCACTAGCTCAGGATCCAAGCAGTAACTATTGGAGACGCCAGTGATGTAGTCGTAGATGCGACGGGCCTCCGGACTAAGGTCGTCCTTGGTAGCCGGCCTGGAAACGCGTGTGGATGTCGAGGCGGAAGTAGCGGCCGTTGGGGTCACTGTAGAGATGACGCTGCTCGGGGCGTGCAGGGACGCGGTCGAGCGCGTCGTTGACGAAGCCAACACCACTGCAGGGTCGTGGACGCGGCTGTGCAAAGGCGGGGTGGAGTTGGTCGGAGAAGAACTCGACGTGGTCTCCGCCTTGTTCACCAACGCGAGGCACGCCTCCCATTCCCGGTCGCAGTTGTTCGGGTCAGCCAAGGCGAATTCCCGAAACGTCTTCCTGATGGGGCTCTCCTTCTCCATGGATTTGGTGGTGGAGAAGAACTTGGGCGGGGATTTTGTGGGATCGAATTGGCTCTGATACCAATTGTAAGAGACCAACTAATATCAGCACTCAATTACCAACAAGTTTCATTACAAGCTTGATTTCAGAGGAACATCTGGGAAGAAGGTGGATCTAGGAGGAAGATGAACAAGGGGACCAAGCTACACACGCTACTCCTAGCCTATCCTCGCCTTCCGGCCGAGGCCATCCGTTCTGTTCCGAGCCAAGTCTCATGTAGGGATGTTCTGCTGCTTATATGCCTCCCAGACCGCTCTGAAGCAGGCCAAGGACGAAGGTGGCGGCCCGCTAGCCAGCCCATGTAGGCAGGTCGTTGACATGTTATCTGGTGACCGGTGAGTTGTGGTTTTGTAGGATATATAAATGCAGTGCCGGCGAGAGGCGCCACACGCTACGACACGGCCGGACACGCCATGCCAGTCCATCGGATCCACGGAACACGGGGAGGAAACTAAAGATTCCTGCACCCTTTATACGGCTAGACTTCTTCGGAGAGTTGTATTCGAGAATTGTCTTTTGTTTTCCTGTGAGCTCTAGATCCCTGTATTTTTTTTTTCAAAGACTGTCAACGTGCGTGTGATGCTATATATATATACGAACAAAGACTATATATCGACGTACGTGCTTATCGATCTGGTGAGAAGTTCCGACCGATGATCGATATCGTCTACAGTAGCGCCTACGTGTTTGATGCCTCCGGTGTGTTGGTTTGATTCGTCACCATCGATCTCACTCATGGTCATGGCACGCCCATGAAATGCCCTCGACATGCCAGCTAGCACGGCCAAGGCGGCTTTCTATCTCCCTGCACGCACACGGCGTCTAGTTGCTGCCGTGCTCAGAGGCGGATCCAGATCGAGCAGTGGCCACCAATGATCGGCCACCCCCAACTACGTACGACAGGGGCAGTACTAAATACGGCACAATTTATTTATGCTAAACGTACGTAGTTAATTGCGGCCATTAGACCCCTCAAGTCTAAACTCCTCAGCACAATTTATGCTAAACGTACGTAGTTGATTGGCCTGTGCTATGGCATCTGTCAGCCATCGGCCGGAAGCGGCGACACTTGCGATTATTAATTCCGTCTCGTCCACCGCGTCTAAACTCCTCATGCAAGGATATCGTGATAGCCGCCCCCTCATCGACGTTGCAGGCTTGCCTGTCGATCTGTACTTATCATCGAGACTAGATTAATATCTCATGGTCCGTACATTCCTATTGTTGATATTTTCTTATGAAGTGATCGATGCCTAATTAATTAATTTTTAGAATGTCTAAGATGCACATTATTAGTTAGTACGTAATAGTTGTACTTCTCTTACCAGATTTAGATCTAATTATCTTTCATTTCGTTGGCTATAATTCCCTAGGTAAAAGTTTGAGAAAAAAGAACATAACATATTGCCTTCTCCAAGCCACATACTGCAAGTTTGAAACCTTTGTGGAGTGAAAGTCACAACTTAACTTAGGTCGACCAGAACATTAACTCTGTACGGTCTTATAGGTAATTGGCGAGCCCCCTTAAAAACTGTCAAATCTGGGCGTAAATGTCCTACATAAATTGTACACAAAAGATATATCAATTTTAGGCGAGACGTGGTATAGTACATATAGAGTATCGTATATGATTGTTGTCTCTTTTCGCCCCCCCCCCCTACTCAAATCCTGGATCCGCCCCGTGCTTAACTCCGGCCGTGATAGGGCGACGCGGCCAGCGCCTTCAATTATTTCCATCGTTTCTGCATGGACTTTTTTTGTAAACGAAGGCAAAAACTTTACCTTATTCATTAATTAAGAAGAAGGTATCCGATTTATTAGCGGAAGAAACCGGACGAAAACCATACAACGAAACCAACACAACATGGAGGAGCCCACACAACCAAAGAGAGTAACACCTAAAGCAATGCAACAACCTCCCTTCACCTATTACAACCACGAACTGACGACATCACTATGACCAATCAGCTGCCAAAGCTCTCCTTACTATTCCCCTCTTTCTTCTTTTGCCCCTAACAGAAACCTTCAAGAGAGGCGAACTGAGCTGAGCTCTGGTGGTTAGGTTCCGTGTGGTGGAACCAGTCCACCCAGGTTCAAGTTCTAGACTTGCCAAGGGTGCTCACATTTACCTGAAATTATTCTAGGATTTAACTGGCGATGTTCTTTCAGTGGTACGTGACGTGCCTGTCAACAGCGAGGCGCCCGTGGTGACTTCGTCAACCTCAAGATATGCCGGACCCAGTATTTCAGAGGGGTAGGGTGTGCGTGTGTATATTCGTAGGGGCGAGTGTGCATGCGTGTTTGTGAGCGTCTACGTTGTACTGTGTTTCTCAAAAAAAACCTTCAAGAAAGATTTCTCCACCTTTCTGAAAACGTCCTCTGAAGCCTGCCCTGCCAAGACGCAGACAATGTCCTTGCCATATCTAGGGCTAGTCGCCTCTAAACAGGAGAGTAAGCTGCAAAGCTCCTTAGCAAAAAGGGACTCAGAGGAAGGAGCCAACACACCTCCACTGTCCAAAGAGGGTGTCGAGGCCACCACCAAAGCCTCGAATGGATCCAGCTCCATCGGAAGCACCACTAAAGAACCCCACACGACACCTGAAACTCTGGAGTGATCCGCCGTACATGAGCCACACATATAGGGATAGTAATGGGGCTCGTTTCCTGCAAACTCAAACATAGATCGAAGATATTCAGTTCTTCGCTTGGCAGTCGCAGCCAGTAATAGCAAGCAGCGGGTTGTCCCATACTATTTTTTCTTTGAATGCTCGTTCTAGAATTGAATGTCACAAAGAAGACTCATACTTACTGTGAATTGTTTGAATCATGAGCTCCAATCCGCAGTTTTAGGGATAGGGGTGACAGTAGCTACAATCCGGTTGCATTCATCTCCGCTAGGAGGCTTAGCAATCTGAAACAACAAGCCTCTTAGAAATCATCTTCTTTCACAAAGACTGTCACGTGGAAAATTAATCTATTAGAGGATGGATATGGAGAACTTTGATACCCGCTATCAAAAATTTGAAACAAATTCCCCGCTTTGGAGATTAAAAGGTCTCCCATCCCCGTTTTTTTATTTTTTATTTTTAGTACTTTGCTATACGTAGAGCGTTATTTATTTAAAGTACCAGCTTTGATGATATCTGATTTTTCTTAACACATGACAGTATTTGATAGAGTTGCTCTAACACAGCACCACAAATATCACGCGTAACTCACCAATTCCGTTTCAGAAATGAAGACCCCACGCTCAAAATAAAGTAATCACGAGCAAACATTTTTGTTGGAATATCAGAAGCAATCATCTTTTTTTTTTGTGAATATCAGTATATCACAAATCATATTTTTGTTTGACAGAAAGCAATCAGCTACGGAGTAAGAAAATCACAAGCGGCGGCCCATCCTGGACAAGGTTCTTTTCCACCGGTCCACCACCAGAAAGTGGCGGGAAAACTCCAGACTCCAGAAGCAGCCAGCGGGAAAACTCTTTTCCCAATTCCCATTCCCCAATGTGCACCATCCCAGTCCCCTAGCTCGAAGACAGCGCTGAGCTTAGCTCAGGGCTCAGGCGAAGCCGTCGATGGAGAAGCGCGAAGGCCCGTCGACCCGATCCCGGTCCCGCAGCGCGGCGGTGAAACCGCACGCCGCCGCCGGAGCCGCAGCCCCCTCCCTCGCCAGCGCCGACGCGTCCCCCTCCACCAATCCCGTCGGTTCTCCTCGCCACCCTCCACCACTAGTTCCATTCGCCGCCCCCCTCTCTGCTAAAGTCTCTGTGTTTTGAGCTCGCAGGGTGCCACCGCCGGCGCGAGGAAGCGGAAGGCCCCGGCGAGGAAGCCTCGCAAGCCGCAGGTCTGTACTTCTTTCTTTGGCCCAATACTGTAGCAAACCCCCCACCAATTTTTGCTTCCTTGCTGGACTCGTCTGAATAAATTGCATTGCATCATCCCATATCGTGTCGCCGTCTTGTTTGATTCGTCTAAATGACTGAACCTGCTGCATCGATGTGACGATGTTGTGTCCACCGTCTGGTGCAGGATCACGGAACAACGCAGATAGCTGTGTACTATGGGTGCAGGAAATGGCAACGGCAATGGCACTATCAACCTGTTGTTTGTTCCGTCGTGGACGCTGAAGATTTGAATGAATGCACACACATAATCGGCGAGCTCCCACCCCAGCCGCAGTCAATGTCGTTGGTGGATCTACAGCTCTGGATCTTCAAGCTGTTCCGACTTCATCCAGAAACACATGACCTCTTTGTTGTGGGGTTCCTCAAGCACATCCCTGACATTCCATTTTTTGGGAACCCTAAGTGCGATCCAGAATGGTTTTGCGATCCATTTGAGTATTGTGCGTGGGAGAACTATTTGATTCTAGATGACAAAGGCTGGAGCACCTTTGCCAAGAAAATAAAGAGAAGAAATGTGATCCAGAAGTTCATGCTTTACGTGGAATCCTCTGAAATCAAGTACTACGATGTTCTGCTCAAAGCCACAAACGGCGATTACTCTCAATTGGCACCAATTGTGTTGCCTGGGACGAAATCCTTGTCAAGATGTAACCATCTTGAGAAGCGATTCCATACTTTTTATGATTCACACAACCATGCCCTGAAGTACCTTGGGCAAATCTTAAACCCTGGTGATTTTTTGGACATCGAGGATACAGAGGTTCCGGGCTGTGAAGATGTCATAATTGAAGAATTTGACGATCTGGACTGGAAAGAGCCATTCTCCAGAGTTGAAATTTTTCGAGTCCTCCACCGTATATTTTGGGCATTTGCTGAATGCATACAAGCTTTCAAGTATTGTCGTCCTGTCCTTTGCGTTAAAGGCACGCCACTCTGCGGGAAATATCAAGGGGTTCTGTTGACTGCTGTAGCAATAGATGCTAATGATTGTGCTGTTTTAGTAGCATGTGCTGTGGTCCAGAGCGAGACCAAGGAGAGCTGGTTGTGGTTTCTGAGGAATGTCAAGCGAGGAGTCGTGAAAGAGCGATCTGGTATCTGCATTATACATGACTACAGAAGGGACTTGATCAGTGCTTTAGATAACATTCAGAATAACCAGCAAGAACCTCATACATGGAGAGATGTTCAAAGCAGGTGGTGCATGGAACACCTAGCTGAAAACTTCTTGGCATATTTTGGCGGCAACGAGTTGATGATGATGTTCAAGCTGCTTTGTCAGCAGAAGCGAAAAAGTAGGTTTGTTGACATCTGGAAGGAGCTAGACAAGCTGACATTGAAATATATGGCAGCGAAAGAAGGCCATGCTAATGGAGAAACAAAGAAGTCGTCGGTTGATTATGGTGAGACGGAGCTTGAAGTACAAAGCTCACGCAACCAACTCCATTCAGTGAAGGATAAGGATGAAGGAGACGATGCTGATGACAACAACTACAAGATAGCAAAGTTCTCTGACTGGATCCGTAGGAAACCAATGGAGAAGTGGTCACTGTTGCATGACACAAATGGAGCAAGGTATGGCATCATGGCCACTAATGTAGCTGATGTACATAACCTGGTCTTGAAGTGGATTAAGTTCCTTCCTCTCACAGGGATAGTGAAGGTGACATCCAAGTGCACGGGAAGGTACTTCTTTGAAAGTACAAGTGTTGTCAGTGATCCATCAATGAAATACCCTGCTCCTGTCCAAGCTGACTTGAATTCTGAACTGCAAAAATCCAGGAAGCATGACGTGATCTGTATGAACACTAAGGATACAAATGTTTGTTCTGGGGACTTTAAGGTTCAGTGGGGGCATAACAATGCAATTGTACACCTGAAATCGGCATACACCCGTAGCATGAATAATTCCAAAGGGTACATAATCAGAAAAAGTGCCAAATGCTCATGCAACAAGCCACAGCTGCTTCACAAGCCCTGTTCTCATGTCATTGCCGTCTGCCGGCGCATTGGAGTTCCTGCTGATACTTACATTTCCCCATACTACAGCCTATCTTATCTAGCCAAAACCCGGAGCGGAAAATCTGATGCATCTAAGTCCACACAAGACGGCAGTATTGTTTTGCCATCCTTGACAGCTTGGATCCCAGACAAAAAAATGGAGTGTTATCTTCCTGTTTCTCAAACAGAAGACTGCACACAAGCTGACATGGCTAAGTATGAGAAACAGTGCATCGATAGAAGTGCAATTGCATGTTTTGAAGAGCCTCCCCTCTATTATTAGCATTATTTTCCAACTTAGTCATATGTTGTATCCTAAATATGAAGCAGCCACTGAGTTTACGTTATCCTGTGAAATGCCTAATTTCTATCAACATTTTTGGTACTTCCACGCTCTCATGGAACCTTCAGGCAATATGGTTAGTAGGCCTGTGGTTGTGGGTGGATGCAAGTTCATCCATTTGGTGTGCTCTTACATTAAACCCGTATCTATTTTACAGTTGTATATTTGAATTCTGTGCATATTTATTTTTGCTTGAGACTCTGATATGCAGCAAAATACCAAATGATCATGCCAAAATACATTACTTCTTCAGCTTTAAAAAGACATTACGTATTTTCGGATGCCTTTCAATGGACATAATCTGGATACCGTGCTATTAGCAATTGTACGGCTCGTGTAATATAAAATTATTTTTAGTTTCATAGTTAACAATGGTATTCGATTTACACCTCTTGTTGATACGATGAGAATCGTGGCATGTTTCTTGCACCATTGGTTCACATGTGTTTTTCTTCGCCAACCAAATACAGATTGAGAAACAGTGTCCAACATGCATGTCTGATGATGAAATCCAAAATAAGAATCATATTGTTGCAAGTCGAGACTAAAAACCTAGGATCGGCTGGACCATCAATTTATTACAAGAGGTCTCTTGAAACAAGACCACATTTGAATATAGAAGAAAAGGAAAATCAGATGTGCCAATAAAACAACTTGAAATAGTTTTTTTTTTGAAAAAGGGCTTATATTACTTATAAAAAGTATTACACCCGGCCTCTGCATAACAAAGATGCACACAACCGACAAAGTCAATATCCAGCAACGAGCTAAGACATAGATAGATTACAAATCTGAAGATCATGCCAATCATCTATGGTGTTGGGCCGCCAATCCGAAGATCCCTATGCCACCCATGTTGTGTAAAAATGTCCCTCGCCGTGGTCTCCAGTTGCGCAGAAACCTCCATAAAAAGGTCGCGAAATTCCGCGCGTTGTAATATGGACCACGAACGGAGCAAACCTGTGCACCGGTAGATTACCTGCATAAAGGAAACATTTTTATCATTAAAAACCTTGTCGTTTCTACTCAGCCATAGCGACCATAAAACAGCTATCGCTCCCACCCGAATAACCGTTCTAAATTTATCATCTATACCATGTAACCAGTTGCCAAATATGTTTGCAACGGAACGTGGTGGATATAAATTTGAAGCAACATGGATGGTTGACCAAATAGATCGTGCAATCTTGCAGTCGAAGAAAAGATGTTTAATAGTCTCATCGTGTAGACAAAAAACACACTTTGTACTTCCATGCCAATTGCGATTGACAAGGTTATCTTTGGTTAGGATCACTCCTCGACGAGCATACCACGCGAAAATCTTAGTTTTTAGTGGCATTTTCATCTTCCAAAGTTTTTTATGACTATCAACTGGCATATCCGATTGGATCAAAGCTTTATACATAGAGTCTACCGAGAATTTACCATTCTGAAGTAGACTCCAACGAAATACATCTGGTCCCGGCTCTAGGTTAATCGCGGCCAAACGACCCAAAAGGGTGTTCCACGTAGCCAACCTGGTACCAAGTAGATCGCGTCTGAACGTCACATTCGGAGGCGATGTTTGCATAACCGAAGCTAGCGTAACCTCTTTGTGACGAACAATATTGTATAAAGCAGGATACTGATCCCTTAGAGAGGTATGGCCTAACCATATATCCTCCCAAAATCTGATCTGTGATCCATCCTTGATAGCAAATTTCCCAAAGCGGAAGAAGGACGCTTTCGCCGCCATGAGACCAGCCCAAAAATGTGAGTCACCTGGTTTCCAAACCACCTGTGACAACGTTTTGGAACCGATGTATTTGCGTTTTAACATTGTTTGCCATACCCCTTCTTCCGAGATAAGCTTGAATAGCCATTTCCCTAGGAGGGCCGTATTTTTAATCCGTAGATCATGGATACCAAGTCCACCTTGATCCTTAGGACGGCAAACAACATCCCATCTCGCCAGTCGATATTTCTTTTTCTCACTATCACCCTGCCAAAAGAATCGCGAACGATAATAGTCCATCTTTTTAAGGACCCCTTTTGGCAGCTTGAAAAAGGATATCATATACAGTATCATATTAGTTAGGACTGAATTGATAAGAACTAATCTCCCGCCTAGGGATAATAGTTTTCCTCTCCAACTGGTTAAGCGAGCTTGTAGGCGCTCCTCAACATGCTTCCATTCGGCATTAGTCAATCTCCTATAGTGTATCGGAATTCCAAGATACCTAATAGGAAACGAACCTTGTGCACATCCGAATAAGTCTGCATATTGAGTTGCAAACTCCAGAGCCTCCCCGAAGCAGAACAACTCACTCTTATGGAAATTAATCTTTAGACCAGAAAGTTTTTCAAAAGCTGTTAAAATCAGCTTCATGTTCATCGCTTTCTCAAGGTCATGTTCCATAAACAAGATTGTGTCATATGCATACTGGAGAATAGAGAGTCCGCCATCAACCAAATGTGGTATGATGCCCTCAATCTGTCCATCCAGTTTGGCCCTTTCAATCATGACCGCTAACATATCCGCTACTATGTTAAATAGTATGGGAGAAAGCGGGTCACCCTGCCTCAGACCTTTTTTTGTCTGAAAGTAATGACCAGTTTCGTTATTCACTTTAATGGCCACACTACCTCCAGTAACAAAATTCCGGATCCAGGCACACCACTCCTCCGAAAAGCCTTTCATGCGTAAGGTTTGCTGCAGAAAATCCCAGTTAACCTTATCATAAGCCTTTTCGAAGTCGATCTTAAAGATCACCCCGTTCAACTTTTTCGTATGCATCTCATGAACGGTTTCATGTAGTATAACTACCCCGTCTAGGATGTTCCTACCCTGCATAAACGCAGTCTGAGTAGGTCTCACCACATGATCTGCCACGGAATTCAAACGGATCGTTGCCACCTTGGTAAATATTTTGAAACTCACATTAAGGAGGCAGATTGGTCTATACTGTTGTATCCTTTCTGCATCGATAACCTTAGGTAACAAAATAATCTCCCCAAAGTTCAACTTAAAAAGCTCCAGCTGTCCAGCATGCAACTCGCTGAACATAGCTAGAAGGTCCGATTTAATGACATCCCAAAAGTTTTGATAAAACTCCGCTGGGAATCCATCTGGACCTGGTGCTTTATTGTGCTCCATCTGGAAGACAGCTGCTCTTACCTCCTCCTCAGAGAAAGGGGCCGTAAGAAAGCCATTCTCCACACCCGATACCTGGGGGATATCATCAATCCGAGACTCGTCCAGAGAGAAGGTACCTTCCTCTGGCGCCCCGAACAACCCCTTATAATACCTGGTGATGTAGCGCTTAAGCTCTACCTGTCCTTCAATTACCCCTTCATCCTGATGCAGTGAATGAATAAGTTTCTTTCTATGTCTACCATTGGCGACATTATGAAAGTATCTAGTATTCGAATCACCTTCAAGGATGAACTGAGTTTTTGAACGCTGGTACCAGTTGAGTTCCTCTTCGCGCAATAGCTGAGCGATCTTTGCATTTGATTGGCTCTTAAGCTCAATCTCATGCACCGCCAACGGTCTTGTTTCCGCTATTGCCTCGAGGTCATCAATAATACTTGACAGCCGAGCCTTCTCCTTTTTAAGGACACCAGTCGTATGACGTGCCCAACCACGAAGGAAAGTCCGCAAATTGCGTATCTTGTTAATCCATCTTTGAATTGGGGTAACTCCACGAACTGGTTTGGACCAAATCATTTTAACCAAGTCAGCAAATCCCTCCCGATGAAGCCAGCCAAATTCAAATTTGAACTGATGCTTATCTGGTGGACGTGGTATACCTGTGGTCAAAAGGATTGGTGCATGGTCTGATAAAGCCTCAATACGCTCAAGCGCACGGACTGACACCAACGGATACCTGGATTCCCAGTCAGTACCCATTAGAACTCGGTCCAACTTTTCGTATGTGGGCTCTGGTAGACTATTCGCCCATGTGAATTGTCTACCAGTCATCTGAACCTCTCTCAAATCCAAACTGTCAATGACAGCATTGAAAAGAAACGGCCAATGATTATCAAAACGACCTCTACTTTTCTCGTGTCGATATCTTAACATGTTAAAGTCCCCACCTATGAGAATAGGATGCGGATTATCACGAGTAAGATTAACCAATTCACGAAGAAAAGCAGTCTTGTGTGCTTCCTGGGCGGGTCCATACACGGCTACCAAACTCCATATGAAATTATCAGCCTTATTTCGGACATGGAACTTTATATGAAAGTCCTCATCGTCAATAGCCAGTACGTCCATAGAGTCGGATTTAATACCAAGTAGGATACCACCAGATCTGCCTCGAGGAGGACGAGCATACCATTGAAAGTCTTCACCACCAGAGATGCGGTTAAGAACACTCGCTGGAAAGTCTCGTCTCCCCGATTCCGAAATAGCCACAAAATCCAAATTATAATCCCGAATACACTGAGCAATGTGAAGATGTTTAGCCAAGTCACCAAGACCTCTGCTATTCATAAACATGCCATTCATCGGGAAACTTTTGGAGATTTGTTAGACTTGGTCACTTTACGTGACCGGACATTCTTTCTTTCAGAGGTTTTCTTAGACTTTCGACTAGAGGCTCGCAGGTCAAAAATAGACCCTAGCTTAGTCTCGTCCAAACTCACCTCCGAAACATCCCCCACTATATGAGATAGAAGCTGACCATCGACATTGTCAGTCGCCTCATCGTCATCTAATGGGTGGGAAGTCGGTGTACTCAAAACACTAGGAGCCACCTTCACACGGTCGACCTCCATATGTCTTAGAGCATTAGCCGACACCAGGACCTCCTTCTCATTTCTATCCAGACTAACTCCAACATTAAATAATCTAGAAGATAATTGAGGAGTAGATAATGAAGTAAACGAGACGGATTGAGATGCCATACCTGGAGTAAACTGAAGCGCCTTGCGCCTCATAGCCTTAGACAAGGCATCCTCATCCGTCGCCGCAGCACCGTCAGCAGCCACGGAATGCCGAGCACTACGCCGAAGCGCCGGCGCAGCCATGGGCCCTGGCAGAACCGGTGGCACCCTACCGGGAGGCGAGGCCGAAGAAGAGCCCCCCGTAGAGACAACCCCCGGAGTCGGCTCAACCCCCCCGCTCACCGAGGTAGAGGGAGCCGACGGCAGAACCTGCCCAGGCAGAACCCCCTGAACAGTCGCCGGGCTGGAGGGAGCCGACGACAGGAGCGCCGCCTGGGCCACCTGCCCAGGCACCGACCCCTGAGCACTCGCCGGGCTGGAGGAAGCCGACGATAGGAGCGCCGTCTGGGCCACCTGCCCAGGCGTCACTCCCCCACCACCAGTGGGGCTCGCAGGAGCCAGCGGCAGGAGCACCGCCTGGACCTCCTGCCCAGGCGCCACCTCCAGAGGACGACTCGGCGAAGAAAACTCCGCACGCTCCAATACAGAACCACGAGAACCGGAGGAGAAGCGCGGTCTCGGACTAATCGGAGTGACAGCCATCGTCCGCAGCATGGCCTGAACAGAGGCAGCAAGCTCAGTAGCACCCGACTCGGGAGCAGCAGCCATCTCCGTATCTCCATCCGCACCACCATCAGACGACTGCGGCGGCTGGCCCACAGGGCCCTTCCCGCCCCCTGCATCCCCTCCAAGACCCTTATCCTCAGCATCATCACCAGCACCCTTCCACGCCAAAGGAGTAAAACCTGCATCCGGAATGAAACCCTCTGGCTCTGGGCGGAAAGTGAACTCATAAACCTTTAGCTTCAAGACCCCTTCGGTACGAATATACGTACCCTGTGCATCCCGGTCCTGAAACAGCACCCCAGGAATCATACCCACCAACATACGCACAATCCCACGACGGCGAAGAGTAAACAAATCAATGTCAATAGGAGCACCGATTAGAGTACCAACAGCCCATAGCCCCAGAAAGTGTCGCAAAGGGTAGGGTACGCCAGTGACATGCACCCAAACCTGTGTCAACTCCAGCTTAGGCGGAATCTCCTCTGGCGTCCACTGAGAAATAATGAGCTTCGACGCCTGACCGGGAACCCCAAGCTCCAGACCGTCCACTCTCATCAAGTCCTCCGCAGATGGAAAACCAAGCAAGAAAGAGTTAGCCCCATTCGCAACCGCTTCCCACTTCCAGGACTGATTAGGGCAGATCCGAGCCACCTGCCTCTCAACAACCTCCGCCAACACCGGAACACCCTGAACTGTGACAAGAGCAGTAGGGGAACCCGATGGAGCCAACTGATCCTGGTGAAGACTGTCAGGAAACTGAGCGAACATCAGCTCCTCCATGCCGAAACCAGCCACAAAAGTAGTAGGCTTTGGCATCTTCAGAACGGGACACTTGGACAGAGAATGCTTCGAACTGTCACAAACAAAGCAATATTGCTCCCTATCACAATCCTTTGTCACATGCGATTTGCTCTTGCACCTAAAGCAAAACATCTTCACCTTCTTCTGAACCGGCGCTGCCGGCACAACGTCCGCAAAAGGCGCCGGGACGGGAGCCGGCTGCACCGCCACCACCGGAAGCTGCTGCGGCGGACGCACCACCGCGGCGGCACGAGTCGGCTTCTTCCGCTTAAGCCCCGGAGCCGGCGCCACCCCCACTGCAGGACCCGCACCACCATGCTGCACCGCAGGAGGATGCTGCGGAGCAGCCTGCTGGGGCATCGGCCGAGGCGGAGCCTCTTGCCGAGGAGGAGGCGCGCCCGCCTGCCGCCTCCCTGACCCACCAAGTTGCCGCGCCGGGGGAGCCGGGTTGCGAGCACCCTGCTGCCCCGAGGATGACGACGTCCTGGCGCTGACGGCGCCATGCTGCTGTCCCGCGGAGGCCAACGCCCCGGCACTGGAGGTACCCTGCTGCAGCCCCGCGGCGGGCGGCCGAGCGGCAGGCACCGCCCTCCCCGCAGGACGAGGCGGCGGCTGGCCCGCCATGGACAGCGGCGAGACGAGGGCCTCCCTGTACGACCTGCGTGACGGCGGCGGGGAAGACACCAAGCCCGACGAAGGAGAAGAGATCGGCGATGGCGATGGCGCAGGACAGGACGACAAAAAAGCAGACGCGATCGAAGACTGGGAATCGACGGCGCGCGCAGAAGACGCCCTGCGCGCCGCGAGATTGGAGGAAACCCCCCCCCCTGAAACGACGGCCTAGGTGGGCCCACGGGCGGGCCGCCAGCTGCCCTGGCCCACCACCATGCAGTACTCCTCGTCCGTGATCACCGCTCAGCGCGACGCGATCGTGATCGACGCGATCAGCGCAAACCGCGCGATCCGCGCGATCAGGAACAGCACCGGCGCCGAGAGCCACCTCGCCGGAGACCGGCCGATCCGCCGCCCCGACAGCCTCCAGAAGCTCCTCCGGGAAGAACTCCCCGAGACATGGCGAGGGCGTGATCCGAGGCCGGGGTAGAGGACCACGCCACCCCACACGCACCGACGGGCGCCGGAGAGCCACCCCAAGGCCACCATCCACCGAGGATGGCCGCCGCGGATGCGTCTCCCTCCTCTGCGTCGCCGGAGGAGACACCGACCGGGCCCGCACCACCTCCGACCTCCCCTCCGACGAAGCAGCCTCCACCGACCTGCAAACAGAGACCACACCGGACGTACCTTGGTCGCCATTTTCGGACTCCGACGATCCCCGCTCCCAAAAGCGAGACGCCTTCGTCGGGAAGCCAGCGGACTCCCAGAAGTCATTGACGATCTCCTCCTCCGATCTCGCCGGCCGGAGAACGTCGTAGCGTGACACCTCCCGCCGTTCCGCCAAAACCTCCGAAGCGACCGCCATGGCCAGCCCCTCCGCGTCCGAATCCTCATCCTCCTCCCCGGCAAGAGCCGAGAACCTAGATCCGCTACACCCCGGCGATAGGGCACCAGGGGCTAGCGTCAGCCGCCGGCGCGGCCCTAAGCACAGCGGCGCCACGACGGGATCCATCTCCTCGGTGGTAATGCCTCTGACCGCCTGGATGACGGGCAGCTCCGCGGCTCGGTCCACCGACATTGGAGAGGCGGGCGGAAGGCTCCGGGGACGGCGCGGCCGCTCTACGGCGGAGAGGGATGCTGATTCCGGCCTGAAATAGTTTCTAAAAGAGAAATTATGTATTAGTGGAACAAAAGCAGGCTGCACGAGGAGTAGTTTAACAATATTATTGGAACGCAAACAAAATGACCAAATTCAAATACAAGAGTGCACTGAACATTTTAAAAACTAACTTGGCTTGACCGCTTGAGGGTCGAGAGGAGAGCTCACATAGCGACCGCGAGCATAAGGGGTTGTCTTTGTGGGAAGTACCGACATTTGCACACCAGTCTGTACACTACAAACCATGGCCGATTTGTTACAATGGCTAGGCATGGCAGCCGAGAGCAGCCGAAACGCACACTAGGCAGTGCGGAGGACTCATGGTGCCATCCGCTCCTGGGATGCTCAGGGTCACTGCGCGTGGGCACTGGTTGTGAGGAAATGAAATGAAAATTGACCTGGAGTAATTTTGTTGGCTATCTGGACTGCTAGCTATTTTTGTCAGTTTCCAATCTAGAACTCAACGCATACACTTGGAGTTTCAGAGAGGATGAACGCAGTGAATTTTGTGCCGTGTAAAAGTTCCCGGCTTTTCTGTTTTTTCTCTTCTCTTATTTATATCGTCTCGATCCTACGATTTGGGCTTACAGTTCGTGCCATCCCACGAACGCCATGACCGGGTCGAGCTCCCTACATGCACGGCACGCACACTGAGATCGCGAGCTCGTGCTAACAGAAACATAACTGAAACTGAAACTGAAACCTAGCGGCTACTACGACCAAACAACGAACTAAATTACAGCTAACAAATCACCCCCTTAATTTTGTCGTTGCTTGTTTATTCCCGAATCACCTCAGTCATGCCGATCTTCTTCTTCAGCTCTTGGAAAATCAGCCGCCCAAGCGCCTTGGTAAGAATGTCAGCCAACTGATCACTCGTCCTGATGTAGTCGATCTCAATGCTCCCCTTCTCCACACACTCACGGATGAAGTGATATCTTGTCTCGATGTGCTTGCTTCTGTCGTGGAAGACTGGGTTCTTCGACAGTGAGATCGCTGACTTGTTATCGACGAACAGCTTCGGCTGAACTGCATCCGTGTTCAGCATCTCGCCAAGCAGTCGCCCGAGCCAAACTCCCTGGCAGGCAGCAGTGGTGGCTGCAATGTACTCCGCTTCACATGAAGAAATGGCCACCACTCGTTGCTTCTGTGACTGCCAACTCACGGGGCTCGCACCGAGGAAGAAGAAGGTGTCAGACGTGCTCTTCCGATCGTCCATGTCCCCGGCGTGATCTGAATCGCTGTACCCCACCAGCCTTGGCTCTCCTTTGCCACGCTCGTATGCGCAGCCGTGATCTAGCGTGCCCGCTATGTACCGCAGTAGATGCTTCACTGCAGCGGCGTGTTCTGCTGCGGGCGCCTCCATGAACCTGCTCAGGTATCCGACAGCAAAAGCAATGTCAGGTCTCGTGTGCGTCAGGTAGCGTAGCCCTCCGATGATGCTGCGGTAGTCCGTGATGTCCACCGCCTTCCCGACGCCTTGCTTGCTCAGCTTCAGTCGTGCCTCCATTGGCGTGCTGACGGAGTTGCAGTCCGACAGCTTGGCGCGCTCAAGCAGGCGCTTGGCGTACGCCGCCTGGCAGAGCGTGATCCGATCATGCTCCTGGTGAATTTCGATGCCGAGGTAGAAGCTGAGCTTGCCCAAGTCGCTCATGCGGAATAACTTGGTCATCTGCTGCTTGAAGTAGTCGATCTCTTCCGCGTTCACCCCTGTGATGACGAGATCGTCCACGTAAACTTCGACGAGCAGCAGCGTGTCGCCTGCACCCCGTCTGTACACCACGTGCTCTGATGGACAGTGCTCGAACCCGAGCGTGTTCAGGCTGTCGTCGAGCTTCGCGTTCCACGCCCTTGGATCTTGGCGTAGACCGTACAGCGCCTTGCGGAGGTGCAGCACCTTGTCCTCCTCGCCGGCCTTGACGTATCCCGGTGGCTGCTGCACGTACACTTCCTCGAGCAGATCGCCGTTGAGGAACGCGGACTTCACATCCATGTGATGCACCTGCCAGCCGTGGTGAGCGGCGAGTGCAATCAGGACACGGACCGAGTCCATCCGCGCCACAGGTGCGAACACGTCCTCGAAGTCCACACCTTGTCGCCGGACGTATCCCTTCGCCACCAGCCTCGCCTTGTGCTTGACCACGACGCCGTGGGCGTCTTTCTTCAGTTTATACACCCACTTTAGCCCAATGGCGCGATGCCCGGGCGGGAGCGAGCACAGCTCCCAGGTGCGGTTGTCGACGATGCTCTGCATCTCCTCGTCCATGGCGTTGCACCAGCCCTTCTCCACCCTGGCCTGGTTGAACGACGCCGGCTCCTCTGCTGCACTCAGACAGAGCGGCGCTTCATCCTCCTCGCCGAACAGCACATAGTCACTCAGTTGAGTGTTTGGCTGCACGATGCCATCCTTTGCGCGTGTGCGCATTGGATGCGCGTTCGCCGCCGCGACGTCGTGTTCCGTGGCAGGGCTCTCGTCGAACACCTGCTCTGGTGTGGCTGGTGCTGGCTCCGGCGTCGCGCTCGTCGTGGAAGGAGTCGTGCTTCCCGTGCGTGGAGTCGTTGGAGCAGCCTCCGTCGTGGTGGGCTCGACGTTGACCGTGGGAGCGCTGCTGGCGCCGGGCCAGATCACGTGCTCGACAGTGAAGACGTCCTCCGTGCGCGTCGATGTACTCGTGTCCGCACCGGCGCTCCAGTCCCACGATGCATCCTCGTCGAAGACGACGTCCCGCGTCACGATGACACGCCTTGACTCGCGGTGGAACACGCGGTACGCCGCGGATCCAGGCTCGTACCAGAGGAGCACCATGGGCCTGCTTCTATCATCGAGCTTCTCTGCGTTCGGGTGTGTCACCTTGACATGAGCAACGCACCCAAAGGTACGGAGGTGGTGAATGCTGGGCCGTCTGCCCATCCACGCCTCGTAAGGCGTCATCTTCGCCACGCTTTTCGTTGTCGATCTGTTGAGCAGATACATAGCAGTATTGACAGCCTCGCCCCAGAAGCGAGCTGGAACGCACCTTGCCTTGAGGAGACAGCGCGCCGTGCCGACGATGGTCTGGTTCCGCCGCTTGACAACTCCATTCTGCTGAGGTGAGTACGGCGCCGTGAGCTGCCGCTTCACCCCCTGATCGGCGAAGTACTCGCCGAGGCTTGTGGAAGTAAATTCCCCTCCGCGATCTGTGCGCAGCACCTTGAGTTTGTGCCCTGACTCCAGCTCGGCCGAGGCTTGGAACTGCTTCAGCGCCGCCTGCGCTTCGTCCTTGGTCGAGAGCAGACGCAGCCACATGAATCTGCTCTTGTCGTCGACCATCAGGAGGAAATAGCGCTTCCCTCCTGGCGTGGGCGGCGAGATCGGACCACACAGGTCCGCGTGCACCAGCTCGAGCACTTCTGCCGCCCTATACATCGCTTGACGCGGGAACGATGCCCGTCGTTGCTTGCCCGCCAAGCAGGCCTCGCAGATGCGGTCCACCTCGTCGATCGGAGGCAGGCCGCGCACCATCTCCTCGCGCGCTAGTTGCTGCAGGGCTTGGAAGCCAATGTGTCCGTACCGCGCGTGCCAGCACCATGCGTCCTCGCCGCCGTGCACAGCGAGATAGACAGGCCGTGCGAGGGTGAGGTGGAGCACGTAGAGCCGCCCACGGCTCTGTGGCACGCAGGCGATCAGACGAACGTCGGGATCGCGCAGCCGCAGCTGACCACGATGGATATGGGTGTCGTAGCCGATCTCGTCCAGCTGTCCCAGCGACACGATGCTGCTGCAGAGCCGCGGGATGAAGTACACCTCCGTCAGCGTGAGGTGCTCGCCGTTCTTGCCCGCGAAGACGATCGTGCCGCGTCCCTCGATCTCCACGGAGGAGTCGTCCCCGAGCTTGACGGTGCCGCGCACGCTCGTGTCCAGCTCGGAGAAGAACTCATGCCGCCCGCACATGTGATTGCTGGCTCCGGAGTCCAGGAACCAGGCGGTGTCGCAGCCGTCGCTGCTCCTTGCCGATCTCGCCTTG
This sequence comes from Puccinellia tenuiflora, assembly GCA_012064385.1. Taxonomy (NCBI): domain Eukaryota; kingdom Viridiplantae; phylum Streptophyta; class Magnoliopsida; order Poales; family Poaceae; genus Puccinellia; species Puccinellia tenuiflora. The sequence continues at coordinate 99,894 of QRDG01000341.1, forward strand.
GATCGCTCCTCGTTGAGGAGGACGCGTTCCGCGGTCGCCGCCGTGCTCTCGCTCGCCACGGTGAGCGAGTGCAGGCGTGCGATGAACAGGGACGTCTCCTCCTCCTCTTGCGCAAGATTTGCGCGTTCCTTGCGCACTCGTCGCGGCTCGGGGCAGTTCTTTGAGATGTGACCGGCGAACTTGTTACAGTTGTAACATTTTATCCCCGAGCAGTCGCGGTCACCGCCCTGCGTCCGCTGACCGCCGTCGCGTGCGTTGCCCGCCGGTTTCCCCTTCCCTTTGTTCTTGCCCCTTCCAGCGTCGCCTGAGCCGGAGCCTTGCCCCGCCTCGCGTTGCTTGCGGCGCATCTCCCACTCCTCATCCGTGAGGAGTAGGGTTCCGTCGGTGTTCTGTGTCGCCGTCGCTTCGCTTCGCTCGTCGGCGTTGCGCAGACGGCCGATCAGCTCCTCGACAGAGCGAGTGTTCAGATCGAGCAGAGTCTCGATCGAGCACGCCATCTGGGAGTAGCACCCCGGCACAACACGCAGGAACCTCTGCACAATACTCACCTCCTCCACCGTGTCACCCAATTCACGTAGATTGTTGACCAGGCTCATGAGGCGCATACCGAAAGCGTCGAGCGTCTCGCCGTCGTGGAAGGAGATCAGCTCCAGCTCCTTGCGCAAGCGTTGCGCAGTGGCTTCCCAGACGCAGTCGACCCTGATGCGCATCACCTTCACCGCATCCCACGCCGCCTTTGCCGTCCCCTTCCTCGCGAGGGTGCCCACCATCTCCGGCGTCACGCCTCGTGGGATTGCCGCAAGTGCGGCCTTATCTCCCGGCACGCTCGCCGGATTTCCCTCCACCGCCTCCCACATCATGCAGGCATTGAGATTGATCTGCATCACGAGCGCCCACTCGATGTAGTTCGTGGCGGTGAGCATTGGCCACACAACGGCACCGACCGAGGTGACACGCTCCTGCACCGTGTGCTCGCGGACGACGACCTCGTTGCCGTGCCGACGTGCACGGCTCCGCCCACGGCTCAACGCCCGTGTTCGTGGCGGCGTCGTCGAGCGCCCTCCTGTCGGTGTTCCCACCGGCGTCCGCGATCCGCTGCCGTCCGCCATCAGTCCCAGAGCCCGAATGTGGCGCTCTGATACCAATTGTCAGTTTCCAATCTAGAACTCAATGCATACACTTGGAGTTTCAGAGAGGATGAACGCAGTGAATTTTGTGCCGTGTAAAAGTTCCCGGCTTTTCTGTTTTTTCTCTTCTCTTATTTATATCGTCTCGATCCTACGATCTGGGCTTACAGTTCGTGCCATCCCACGAACGCCATGACCGGGTCGAGCTCCCTACATGCACGACACGCACACTGAGATCGCGAGCTCGTGCTAACAGAAACATAACTGAAACTGAAACCTAGCGGCTACTACGACCAAGCAACGAACTAAATTACAGCTAACAATTTTATCAAGTTTATATTTGGGATGAAATGAAATTTGACATGGACGAATTGCTTGATGCTTTTCATTTGGGGGAAACTAGACACGGACAGGTTGAATCATGACATTTTTTCGAGGTCAAATGAATGGTAAAATTGGTGGTACTTCTCTACTTCCAAAGGTGCCAAACAAGTGGATCCTCTATAGCAGTGGCGGAGCTTGGGCCACATCGTTGGGGGGCAAATGGGCTGCATAGCCATGTTGGGCCACTGCTGGGGGGCAAACAGGCCAAATACACTGATTTTAGAGGGGAAAAGGCCAAAAAGTAGTAATTTTTGGGCAAAATTTTGTTGGGCTGGGGGGGGGGGGGGGGGGGCTGCACATAGCTCCGCCATTGCTCTATACCCATTGCTTGTAGACATTATTGTTGATGAGCTAGCAATGATGGTTAAACAAAGCTAAACAACAAGGTGTTTTCAAGGGCTTGGTTCCATATATGGTTGACGGAAGGATGGTCATCTTCTATATCTAAATAGAAAAGGAAAACACTAGTATTCCTCCGGGGGATCGCGTCGCTCGCGTCCCCCGGTTCCCGCTGGCAACACGTGTCCCTTATCCTTCCTTGTTGCACTCCTTTTTTTCCCTCTTACGCCTCCCGCGAGACTCCCTAGTCGACGCCACCGAGAAGGCTCCCCTGCGCGTTCCCACCGCCGGGACGGCTCCCCTGCGTGCCGCCTCCGTCGTCGGGACGGCTCCCCTGCGCGCCGTCGCCGGGGACGGCTCCCTGCCTGCGCGGCGCCTCCGCCGCTGGATGGATCCCCTGCACGCCGCCGCCAGGGACGGCTCCCCTGCCTGCTCGCCGCCGCCGCTGCCAGGGACGGCTCCCCTGCGCGTCTCCACCACTACCGGAACGGCTACCATGCGCGTTGCCGCCTGCGGGGACTGCTCTGTTGCACGCCTCCACGCCGGAATCGTGGCCGTGGGCGGTGCCATCAAGTGAGGCAATCATGGGAGGGCGGTGCCGCCACTGTTGCCATGCACCGCCGCTTGCCGCTGGGTGCCCGCGGCACCGCTTGTCACCGGCAATCATGCCCAAGGACCGCCACCGACGTCGTTCCTTGCTGAGATGGTACCAGCGGCCGGTGGTGGTGCTATAAGCGGCATCTGAGTTTGCTACGTGTGGTCGGTGGCGGTGCTAGAAGCGGCATCGGGTTTTGTTACGTTCGACCGACGGCGGTGCTACAAACGGCGTTGAGGTTTGCTACATGTGACATCGAGGTTTGCTACATGCGGTCGGCGGCGGTGCTACGAGATCCCGGCGGCGCTACATGCGGCGTCGAATTTTGCTACGATGCTACAATAGCATGAATGTTTTGCTCCAAAAGTTTTGTTATGTTGCTATAATAGTATAAGGATTTTGCTACGAGGTCTCCGACGAGAGTCTCGTCGGAGAGTCCGGCGATGTTTTTGACGTAGTCAGTTTTGCTACAATAGCATAATTTATTTTTGCTACAATCTTTCTGTAGTTTTGCTACAATAACATAATTTTTTTGCTACCAGGTCTCCGACGAGACCTCCGGCGATCCCACCTTTTTTCTTTATGTTTTGTGTGCGAACCGTTTTTTGCTACAATGCAGCAAAAGCGGGAGGATACGTAGCAAAAACGGGACGATACGTAGCAAAAGCGGGATTTAACCATTTTTAAGGACACGTGTCACACTGGGGACCGGGGGCTGGAAAGTTTGAAGCCCCCGGAGGACGCCTAGCACTCCCCAATAGAAAAACCCCACTACTTTATTTCTTTTAACATGCAAGCCTCCCACGTCACCTCATCAGTTTCCGTTTAGTTGTACGCCAGGTCAGCTCGCCGCGTTCCTTTGTTTTGTTCCAGTTCCGTTCGATCCATCCGGGAGCTCCTATTCTACGCTCTTAGCGTTGGCTGGCGAGCGAACGCGTACTCTGCCAACGACTGCGCTCATAAAATGGCTTGGCCCACGAGATGTTTACTGTTTCGTGCGTATACTGTTGAGCTCACACGCGTACAAACAAAACTATCCAGCGATCGTTCGCGTAACACCAACAGTTTAGTGTTCGTTTTACGATATAAGAACATTTCGAAAAACCTGGAACTGTTTTGCTGCTTCGAAGTCGATGATGATATAAAAAAGAAATGAACAAAATAAATAGATAGAGGAATTAAATAGTGAAAACAATTGTGAAATCGAAAATTGTTCCAAGATTTGAGAAAATGTCACAACTATAAAAAAAAGTTCATAAGCTTGAAAATAGTTCAAGAAATTGAAAATGGTTTATGAATTCAATATATCCGGTAGTTCAAAAAAATTCACGAAAAAATACTCATGAATTTTAAAATAGTCATGGACCTTTCGAGAAATCTGCTTCTTTTTCGTGTTTTCCTTTTCCTTTTTTGTTTTTAAATCTAAAGATTTTTAGACATCTGGATAATTCTCAAATTTGATTTTTTCAAAGTTTGAAGCATTTTTAAGATGAATATTTTTCAAAAAATGAACGTTTTTTAAAATACGAATTATTTTAAAATGGACATTTTTAAAATACCAAAATCTAGGCAAATGAACCGTAAAAAATCTAGGTGATGAATCGTAAATCTAGGAGATGAACCGAAAATCTAGTGTGATGAACCGAAAACCTAGATGATGAATCTAAAAATCTAGGTGATGAACCAAAAATGTAGGCAGTGAACAAAAAATCTATATTATGAACAGAAAAAAGATGAAAAGGGAATTATAAGGGATGAACCGAAAATCTAGGCGATAAACCGTAAATCTAGGTGATGAACCGAAAAAATAGTCGATGAACCGAAAATCTAGATGACGAACCTAAAATCTAGGTGAAGAACCGAAAATGTAGGCCAATGAATCGAATAAATCTATATTACGAATCGAAAATCTAGGCGATGAACCGAAAAATCTAGGTGATGAACAGAAAACTAAGGGGATGAACCGAAAAATAGGTGATGAATCAAAAATCTAGGCGGTGAACCAAAAATATAGATTATGAACCAAATCTAGGCAACGAACCGTAAAATCTAGGTGATGAACCGAAAAACTAGGGGGATGAACCGAAAACTAGGTGATGAACCGAAAATCTAGGTGGCGAACCGAAAATATAGATTATGAACCGAAATCTAGGTAATGAACCGTAAAATCTAGGGGATGAACCGAAAATCTACGTGATGAACCAAAAAACTATATTATGAACTAGAAATCTAGGTGATGAACCGAAAAATCTAGGTGAATAAAAAAAGAGTGAACAAACAAAGGAGTAAACATAATATATATAGGGTGATGAACCCGAAAAAACTAGGTGATGAACAAAAAGTCCAGATGATGAACCGTAAAAATCTAGGCGGTGAACCGAAAATCTAGGTGATGAACCGTAAATCTAGGCGATGAACCAAAAAAATACAGGGGATGAACCGAAAATCTAGGGGATGAACCGAAAATCTAGGCAATAAACCGGAAAATCTAGTAGATGAACTAAAAATCTAGGCGATGAACCGAAATCTAGATGATCAATCTAAAAACTAGGTGATGAATCGAAAACCTAGGTGATTAACCAAAAATCTAGGTGATGGACCTAAAAAACTAGGTGATGAACCGAAAATCTAGATGATGAACCGAACATCTAGGCGATGAACCGAAAAATCTAGGCGATGAACAGAAAAAATAGGGTGATGAGCCGAAACCTAGGTGATGAACCCAAAATCTAGGCGGTGAACCAAAAAATTTAGATTATCAACCAAAATCTAGGTAAAATGAACCGTAAAAATCTAGGAGATGAACCGTAAATTTAGTAAATGAACCGAAAACCTAGGGTGATGAACAGAAAATCTAGACGATGAACCTAAAACTCTAGATGATGGAACCAAAAATATAGGCAATGAACTGAAAATCTAGGAGAAACCGGAAAAAAACTCGTGTATTACTCGAAAAATAGAAATGAATTGAAAACAAGAATTAGAAATAGAAAAAACACTAAAAATAAAAATGAACAAAAATAAATTTATTTTCTAGTTCTAAAAAACCAAACTGGAAGAAACCGTCAAAAAAACCAGGAAGAAAATAAAGAAACAGCAAAACCGACCAGAAACTTCCCAAAACAGGAAAGAAACAGCAAAAGCAACCGTACCTGGGCCGGCCCACCCATTCCAATCCCTGTACACGAGGATGCGCGTTTCCGTGCTAATCAGTGCAATAAGCATAGAATAGGATTCGCCGATCCATCCGGGGTGTTTCCTTTCTGTTCGTTTGGTGAAATTGGTGCGACCACATGCAGCCCAATACTCCAGGCCCATACATCAGTCCACATACAGCCAATTAAATTAGTCCATGGCACAAATTGCATGAACCAGCGCTAAAAAAAGCCCAGGCTTGATTTTCGTCACGACCTTGCAGACCATAGATAGACCAGTGACGCATCCTCTTCTCAGTTCTCACAACGGCGCACTCACCTCCTCTCTCCTAAAATCCACATGAGAATTAACTGCACAGGAACCGATGGAGTAAGTCGAAACGAAAAGTTGCCGTCTTCTCCCATTCCCTCTTCTCCTTCCCTACCGTGCACCGGCCAGCGTGAGACAGAACGTCTCCGTCTCTCCGATTCCGGTTCACTTCGCCTCCTCTACCTCTTTTAGTTTCTTTTTTCACGAGGCTGATTCTAGATATTTCTACATGTGCCTCCCGTTCACATTTCGGCTCCTCTTCCAATTCCGTCTCCCAGCTCTACAAAATCAGCACCTAACATATGGTCGCATCTTCAGAGCTAAGGTATCCCTGCCACCTTGCCTCACCGGCCTTACATCGATGCAGCTTCTCCCAGATAGAGTCATGGAAATTAATTTGGAGCTTCAGATCAGCCCTTGTGTCGCGTACATCAACGACATGCTCGCTCAGGAAGGAGTAAATGGCACTGGGGTACCACAACTTGTGTCGTTGGTGCACTTAAGTCACTCAACTTGCAAAACGGACAAACCCATCACTGAACTTGTCAATCGTGTGCAGACCAGTCACAAATATGCCACATCAGCCCGTTTTTCTGTTGGACCGGCGGTTTTTGATGTTCGACGAGGCACGCGTGAGGCAGGTGAGGTCGGACTGACTATAATATTTGCAGAAAACCCATGTAGGTAAATTAGAAGAGGTGTACTGCAAAATTATATAGAGGAGCCGTTAAATCGAGCTCCGGCGACGCACATGACGGCGGAGGAGGGCTCGCGGGGATGCGCTGTTTCATGCGCTCGACGCGGACGGACGTGTGAAACCAAATGGGGGCCTAACCGCTACAGAAAGGTCACCGGAGATCGGTCCACGACGAGCTACCGCGGCGGCGCATGGCAGCGACCGGCGGGAGCGAGCTACATAGCAAGGGAGAGAGAGTGGAGAGGTTTGGGAGGATCTTATCCTCGTCCTGAGCAGTATGGCATAGTCGACGAGGTCGGAGAACGTCGAGGGCGACCGGAGTGAGCTCGCCGGCAGCAGCCGGAGGCGGGGAAGATCCGGTCGATTCGGTTGATTCAGGTCGTACCAGCAAGAGATACTTGGAGGGAAGGTAGAGGAGGAAGAGGCCGAGCTTGTAGCATCTTCGCAGGAGCTCGGGGAGGTCAGGAACGGCCGGGCTAGGCGACGGCCATGGCTGCGGTGCTTAGGATCTCGTGGGGAAGAAGGGAGGGAACTCACGAGAGAGATGGAGATGGCACATGAGGAGAGGAGAGAGGAGAGAGGAGGGAGGCGGCGGCGGCCTTATCTTCCTCGTTCGCAGCGAGCGGCTTGACACGTGGCCTACAGTAGGGATGGCCGATGTGCGGCTGTCCATGGTCGTGTACAGGGAAGGACGAAGAAGATAGGGAAATTTCCTTATTCTTTCTTTGTCTATTTTCTGCCTTTTTTTCAAAACCAGCTAATTTCAGGAATTATTAGAGGCTGACTGCATAGGAATTAGAAAGATAGGGGGTTCTTTGCAAGATGACTGACCGCCTAAGAGCTCACGTGACCCTCACGTGCCGGGTCTAACAGAAAAACCGGCTGACGTGGCAGGTTTATGACCAATTTGCACACGATTGACAAGTTCAGTGACGGGTTTGTTCGTTTTGCGAGTTGAGTGACTTAAGTGCACCCACTGTGCAAGTTGTGGTACCGCCGGTGCTATTAACTCCTCGGGAAGCCTGTCGTGGATCACGACTCATATCGTGGGTTGTTTTTCCACCGCATGGCGTGATTAAGGCCTTCCATGTATATTGGACTAAGCGCCCTCATGTATAATCAACCGGCACCAACATGCCATGTCGGCCTCCATCATCGTCTTATCTATACCATTCAAATTTTTTTTTTGACATATACCATTGAGTAAAATGCACCCACAGTCCATAAACTTGCGCCGCGGGAGCACTTCAGTACAACTACTTGAAAAAACGTAAATCAACACAACGAACTTGCACTGCGGGAGCACATACGGTCCAAAACAGGTCTGGCTACGTATTAAGGTACTGACGTGGCGTATGAGACGATCTTTTTTTTTTTGGCTGGTACGTATGAGACGATCTAGACATGATTCTGATCACGCCGGATATCACGCCGTACGTGCCCACTAATGGGCTCTCGCTTTTTCGCAGAAGCCACCCTGAGATCAGCTTTGCCATAATAAATCTGTCCTTCCCTGTTTCTCTCAACTAACTAATCGAGGAGGTTTGAGTCGGAGGCGGTGTATCGACGAATCCAGAAGACTGTACATCGCCGACGTACCAGATGACGGAGGAGAAGGAACCACGCCGACGGAAACCAGGTGGTGTGCCTCCGCTGTACAGTAAGTTCCACTCCCCTGCTTATTTTTTCTATTCGAATTGTTGTAGAGTTTTAATCCCTCATTGAACGATTTTGGTATGAATTAAGCGCACGTAATTCATGTTTGTATCCGTATGGCGACAGTGCGTCTGCATCTGGATGTCACAAACGTGGTAGTTTTAGTGTTTGAGGCTCTTTAGTGTTTGTATAAAAAACTTGACTAGACCGATCTACTGTTTGATTTGGTTGATCTTGCTGGTTGCCTCTGGCATGTATATACCAGATCAGTTACAACTTAAATACAGTAGGTTAGGACTTGGAGTCTAATTCTACACGGACAGTTAAGATCGATCAATCAGGTGACCGTGTACGCCAAGTCTGCTGCTGAACCATTCACATTGCTGCTCCTTTTAACAGTTTCTAATCTGTAGGGATGCAAAGGCTCTGATTTTTTTCTGAATTCGAACTCACACATGTTGTGCTCTGTATTTTTTTTTTGGATTTCTGTACTATTTAAACACCAATTAGTTATAGTGTTTATGAGATGCTAATTTTTTTTGAAACTTGTTTGATAGGTACATGTGATGATCTTTTTACGGTGGAGGTGCGTCATGGAGGTTTCTTTTGTGGAACTGGCAAAAACGTGTCTTATATGGATGCTAAGATTGATTGGTTTGACAATTGTGATAGTGATACATGGTCATTGCTGTATGTAGAGGACTTTTTGATGCAACTTGGATACAGTACTTCACCCACAATTGGGATGTATTGGTGCCTTCCTGGGAAGTGTATTGCTGATGGTTTTAAGACCACTGAAATGTGACGCCGATGTGTTATCCATGAGCAGTGCAATCAGAACAAACAAGAATCTGGTCATATATGTTGATCATGTCAACCTTTTGGAAAAACAAAGGTTAAGTGGTGTCCATGCTAATGGTGCAACAGTTCTTCCCGAGGTGATGATAAGTCATTCAAAGAAGAATACTGCAGAAGGTGATGCGAGAAAACTGGAGAAAGGGAAAGATAAAATTTCAGATACTGATTTTGCAGCTGAAGAGGTGTTAGAGGAAGATACAGCTTATGAATATGGAGATGAAAGCACCGACTCTGACTTAAGGATAGTGAATATGTGGTCGATGGAGGGGATGATGATCTATATGTCAACAATATAGACAATGAAGTGGTGGATGCCATGTGTCCTCAAAAAGAGAAGATTGAGATGAGTGGCAATGATGAAGTTGAACATGTGGACCTAGAGGTACCAGAAGAAGAGGAAAAGATGAAGTTCGACTTCAAATCTTTCAAGTCAGACGTGGACATGGCAAATCCAACGTTTAAACTAGGGATGCTATTCTCAAATGTGAAGGAGCTTAGGCAAGCTATCACAGCCTATAGTATAAGAAACAGGGTCAAAATCACTAAAACCAGAAATGAGAGTAATAGGATACATGCATATTGTGTGGAGGGATGTCCCTGGATGATGAAGGCGTCATATGACAATAGAAGCAATGGCATACTCGTAAAGACATTTGAGGGCACACACACATGCCAGAGGAAATGGGAGATCAAGGCTCTTACTGCTCCCTACCTTGCAAAGAAATATCTGGATTCCTTTAGCGTGTGTTCGGTTCTGAAACCGGGTGGAATGGAATGGAACCATTCCGTTCCCAGAACCCATTCTTGCGTTCGGTTCCGGAATGGAGTGGAATGTAGTGGAACCAGAAAAGGGAATATTCCCTCAATATGCGGAATCGACTGGTCCGGCCGATTCGGCCGGATTGGGTGGAACGGAACAGTAATCCTGGGTGATTAACTCTAATTTAATCAAGTTTAGCAATAATTAATCAAGTTTAATTATAATTAATCAAGATTAGGAATAATTAATTAAGATTAGGACTAATTAATCAAGTTTAGCAATAATTAATTAAGTTTAGCAATAATTAATCTAGATTAGGAAATAATTAATCGAGTTTGATGTCGTTCTCATTCCATTCCATTCCACCCCCATTCCAGAAAAGAACACAAGAATGGAACGGTTCCGTGACAATTTTTTGTCCAAAAAGAACACAGGAATGGAACGGTTCCATGACTGTGGAATGGAATGGTTCCATTCCATTCCACTCCATTCTCAAACCGAACACACCCTTAGAGATGAGCCTGACATGTCTCTTGCTGCATTTGCTAAGAAGGTGCAAAGAGATTTCAATATGATACCAAACAGACACAAGCTTGGAAGGGCAAAGAGGGCAGCATTGGAAATTATTTATGGAGATGAGATGAAGCAATACTCTCAGCTGTGGGATTATGGTCAGGAGTTAAGGAGGATAAACCCTGGTAGTACTCCCTCCGTCCAGAAATAACTGTCGCGGCTGGCATTTTGCAAAAACAACCTTAATTGTTTTGAGACAAACTCCGCAGTCCAGTCCGTGTCGGGACAACACGTCACGCTCCCCTCGCTCTCCTCTCCGCGCTCCGGCGCCGAGCTCGTGCTCTTCCCCCGGCGCTCCGTCGCCGTGCCGCACTCCGGCGTCGTGCGGAGCTCCCCCTACTCCACCTCGTCGTGCCACGCTCTCCCCTCCCCTCAACCTCGCCGTCCTGTGGCTGTCCCCCCACGTCGCCGCTGTCCCCTCGAATCCGCCAGAAAAGCGCCCATTTTTCGGCGGTAGGAAGCCGGATTCGGTGGCGGAGAAGCCGGATTCGGTGGCGGAGAAGACCGATCCGGTGAGGGAGAAGCTACAGGCAGAGGAGGGAAGGATGCAGACGGTGGCGAAGAAGGTAGAGCCGGGGGCGATGCAGTGACGGTGCGGCGGTCTCCGGCCAATGCTCCTCGACGCTGGTGGTCCGGTGACGATGCTGGTGCTCCTCCGGCTGGTGGCCCAGGTCGCCGGCTGTACGGCGCACTGAGTACGGCCTCGGCTACAAACTGGCATCGAGCTCCAAAGCTTTGTTTTTTTGTCCCCGCCGCCGCAGACCTTGTTCGGCTACACCGAGACTCGCCGTGAGCCTCCCCTTCTTTTCCCTTTTTCCCGTCATTGTTTGCATACTGTATAGGCCTTGGCGAATGAAGAAGCCTTGGTACAGTAGAACTAGTGCATAGACTGAATTCGCTCATGGTGTTGTGAGAACCTGAACATGCTCATATTGACTGAACTAGTGAGTAGGAGTGCTAATGGACTGTTAGCTTGCTCTCTGCAGAAACTGAATTCATGCTCCTATCCGCTGATATTTTGCTTGCTGTATGCAAACTGAACATGCATGTTGAAATTTGGCCTTCCTCGACGGAGCAGCGGAGGGATCCTCCTTCCTCGTCGGAATCCCGGCCAGCGCAGCGGCTAGTAGGCCGGCCGGCAGGAGGCCGGCCGGCGCCCGGCCAGCACAGCAGAGTCTGGCGAGGTGGAGCTCCGATGCGGGCGCTCTACACGATCGATCTCCTGCGCTCCGATGCGGCCGTAATCCAAGATGCCCGGCCAGCACAGCACAGCAGCAGAGCCCGGCCAGCACAGCAGAGTCTGGGAGGCCGGCCGGCGGGAGCCCGGCCAGCACAGCAGAGTCTGGCGAGGTGGAGCTCCGATGCGGGCGCTCTACACGATCGATCTCCTGCGCTCCGATGCGGCCGTAATCCAAGATGCGAGCTCGGACGGGGGCGCACCGTCCGCGAGCTCGGACGAGGACGGTGGACGGGGACGGGGATCCGCGAGCTCGTACGGGGACGGAGGATGGGGACGGGAAGGAGGACGAAAATGAAACGATTCTAATTATAGAGGACTGATGTGTAAAATGTACCGCAGTTCAAAAAAAACCCCGCGACAGTTATTTCTGGACGGAGGGAGTACCTTTTATCTTAGTGTGGAGGATATTGAGCATGAAGGAGGAATCACTTTGCAACATTTTTCTAAATTGTATTACTCACTGGGTGCTTGCAAGAGAGGATTTTTGAAGGGTTGTAGACCAATAATATGCATTGATGGCACTCATATAAAAACCAAATTTGGGGGTCAATTGCTCACGGCTATAGGGATAGATCCTAATGACAGCATTTTTCCGATTGCTATGGGAGTTGTTGAGACAGAGTCAACTGCAACTTGGTTGTGGTTTCTTAACACTCTGAAAAATGACTTGAATATAATCAACACATCTCCATTCACAATTATGAGTGATAAACATAAGGTAATAATCGTTTGCTTGTGTTGTCACTTTCCTATCAGGTCAATTTTTTACCTTCGCACCTGCTTCTATTATAACTTGCTAATCTTGTCGTTTAGTCATCTACTTAAATCTGGATTGTTCTACTATTCATTGTAAACAGAGCCTAATTAGAGTTGTTAAGGAGGTTTTCCCTGATTCGGAGCACGGGTTTTGTGTTAGACACCTGTATCAAAACTTTCACATGAGCCACAAAGGTGAAACTCTAAAAAATGACCTATGGGCATGTGCAAGATCTAGCAATATTCCAGTGTTCGACGCAAATATGCAGAAATTGAAAGAGGATAGTGAGGATGCATTTGCATGGTTAGAAGAGATGCCACCCAACACTTGGGTGAGGGCATTTTTTAGCGATTTCCCAAAGTGTGACATATTGCTCAACAACACTTGTGAAGTGTTTAATAAGTAAGAAATTCTTGCAATCCTTGTGTTATTTGTTCGTTGATCTTTGTGTTGAAACTCTAACTAATGCGAGGTACTGATTGTTATATAGGTACATATTAGATGCAAGGGAATTGCCGATCATATCTATGTTTGAGAAGATCAAGTCTCAGCCGACTCATAGATTTTTTAGCAAAAAAGAAGAAGCACTTCACAAGTGGACTGGAAGATTAAGATAAAGAAAAAGGCTAGATAAGCATGCAGAGTATGCAGCTGCATGTTTTGTTCTAAATGCGGGGCAAGGGAATTTCCAAGTTATGGACAGAGGCAAACCATACATTGTGGATATCAATGTGAGGTGTTGTGATTGTACGAGATGGCAACTCACTGGGATACCATGCAGTCATGCCATAGCTTGTTTCAGAGAGGAGAGAATTGAACCAGAAGATATGGTGGCTGAATGCTACTCTATCAACACTTATCTACAAGCTTATGGACAAAATATCATGCCTATCAGAGATATGGCACACTGGGAGAAAACTAATGGTCCTGATGTGAAGCCTCCTATGTATGAGAAGAAAGCAGGCAGACCTAAAAAGAGTAGGAAGAAGCAGCCTACAGAATTAGAAGGTGGCAGCAAATTGAGCAAACATGGTGTTTCCATGCATTGCAAGTACTGCAAAGGAGAAAATGTAACATCCCAGAATTAATATAAGTATTATTAATTCCAAAAATGTGGGCCAACAAAAATTTTTATTTTCTTATGTGTGTTTGCTTGCATTTTATTGCTTGATGTGTGTGATTGCTAAGCAAAAAGGGAATAAAAAGAAAGAAAATGAAAACAACCCCACCACATGAAATAATGGGACAAGTGCCACACAAAAATTTCTCTAAATGAGAAATAAATATTTTCTTTTAAATCAAAAACCAGTGGGGTGACATAGTACTCACTCCCACTTAGCTCTAATAACTTTTCTCTCTTAAAAATATAATTTCAAATTCCAAAATATAAAATTCCATTTCTTTCTTTAATCATCTCAAACCCCAAAATGTGCTATGATGCACTTATCAAAAAAATACCATCATAGCACCACAAATCACTATTAATATATATGAGACCAGATGTGGAAACCAAATTCAAAAATTCAAATTTAAATTCTGTTGAGGCATTTGGTCGAACAGGTGGCATGCACCACCCCTGTTCTTCCCCAAATGCTTAAACCCGAGATCAAATCGGTGGATTCGGTCGCTTGTTCGTCGATTCCTTGCACCACAACCCCACTCTCCACCTCACGGACCTGCCTAGCACCTCAATTTAGCGCGGGAACAACCCAGGCCGTCGCATTGATCGCCGCCACCCGAGGGAGCACGGCCACTGTGGCCATGCCGCCCTGCCGCGCCGTGGAGGAGACCACCCCACCGCCCACCTAGCCCTAACGCCGCATCCTACCCCTCTCCTGCCCCCTCTCTCGCTTGCACCGTGCCCAGCAGCAGCCCAAAACCGCCGGAGGCGTGCCGCCCGTGCGTGCCCGTGCGCCGCCCGAGCACGCACACGGCCGTCCCCCACCTCGAGCTCGCCCAGCACGCTGTCCACGCCATCCACCGTGCCCCTCCTTAGCCCAACACCGTAGCCGGCCTCGCGCCAACCCTACGGACACGCTCGGCCGCCCGCTGCCCCGCCCCAGCACCATGTCCACCGTGCGCCGGAGCACGGCTATAAAACCGAGCCGCCCCGAGCTCAAATTCGCCCGCACCACTCCACCCCACCTCGCCACTCCACTCCCCTACCTTCCTCTCTCTCTCGTGCACCGCCTGGAGGGCGGAATTGCTGCCGGAGAGCCGCTGCCGCCCTGCGTCGTCCTCGGAGCGCCGCCACTGCCGAAGAGGTCGACGACCGATTCGTGGCCGTGCGGCCACTCCCTCTCTCTCTTTTCCCTCCCTAACTCTTTGCCTCACACCACCGCCACCGCACGCTCACGCTCTCGTCGATCTGTGCACAGGATCGCCGCCAGGAGCTCGCCGTCGCCGCTCTGCGTCCGTGGAGGCCGCATCGCCGTCGCCGACGAACCCGTGCATCCCAGGACCCACAACTCCGCCCGTAGCCGTCCACGAGTCTCCGCCGTCGATTCCCGCCGTCGCCGCCGTCCACCGAGCCCTAGGTGAGCCGCTAGCCCCCGCCCCACCGCCGGCAGCACGGTGGCGCCGCCAGAAAGTGGTCGTCGCCGTTGCTTTGAATGTGGGCCGTTGGATCTAGATCCAACGGCAAGATACCGATTCGGATAGTTTCTGAAATTTGCTAAGTCTGGAATTAACAGAGTTGATTAGCTCACTTTGCAATTAAATTGTGAAAAATCTACTGAGCCAAAATTTACAAAATTTATATAGTTGGAAAGAGCTCGATTCATAGATTCATCTGCATGTCTTGTATGTCCAAAATAATTAGCTTAGCATCCTGAAATTATTGGACAAAGTAGCTATGTCCTATCTGTTTCAGAAAAGTTTCTGAAACAGATATTTATTTCTGTCTTTAGCTGTTGATATTAATTCACTTGATTTTATTTAGGAGTAATTCTTGGCATAGCATGTTAGTATAGTTAACATACTATCATGAGCAAGTGATTTGAACCCTGAATTAAAATCTGGCTAAAAGATTTAAATTGGACAAAATAGCTAATCAGTTAGCTTAACACTGCAATAACAGAACATAGCCTACTTCCCATGCAATTTGCTATTGAACCAGAAGCCTAAAAATGGCAAACTAAAATCTTGTAGAAAATAAAACATGTAATCTTCACAGTGATGCAAGACATGATCATTGAGAGTAATTCCCTGATTTAGAATGAAAATGCCAAATGTGCTAATTGCTAACCTTAAAATGGATAGATAATTTCTCTGTCAGAAATTTGATTAGACTTGGAAACTCAATA
This sequence comes from Puccinellia tenuiflora, assembly GCA_012064385.1. NCBI lineage: Eukaryota > Viridiplantae > Streptophyta > Magnoliopsida > Poales > Poaceae > Puccinellia > Puccinellia tenuiflora. The sequence continues at coordinate 115,650 of QRDG01000341.1, forward strand.
TCTTGAGATCTAGGAGTCTAAAAATAGCAAATAAAAATGTTCTGGAAAGCTTATGAAATTATCTAACTAACTAAAGTGGTTTCACCCCATTTAGGTTAATAAATAAATAATGATAATCAGAATGCCACAGAAGGTATAAAACCTAAACTTGTTTGTTTCTGATACTCTACTAATCCAAATGAGGTCAAACCAATTTTGTTAGCTCACATTTAAGTAATGCTAGTCACCCCTAAAAGGATTTAATTTTTGAATAAAATTAACTTGAGTTGTAGCAAAAACAAGAAAACCAACATTCTGGATTAAAACATTTCTACAGGGAGTTTAATAACTCAAATTGATATGAATCCAATTGGGTTGTCTTCTAGAGATCAGTAGCTATCTATAGAATTTTAGTTTGTATTTTTGTGACCAACAGAACTCAAGTTATGCAATTAAACATAAAACCCTAGTTTCTGCCATAAGTAAGATGCAAATGAATAATTGTTAATTAAATCAATTTGAAACCAAATTGTGTTACCCTGTGTGTTCAGTAGCTAATTGTGATGTTATCTTGATTGTGAGGTGATGTTTGCTTGTTTAGTTTAGTGATTGTTGTTTGTATTGTTTGTTTATCGATTAGACGCGAACGTTGCCGGAGACTACGAGGAAGGAGATTACTTCGAGCAGCAGGAACCCGAGCACTTTGTTGAGCAAGGCAAGCTACTTCGCTGAGCTTGCATTTACATCCCTTTAAATCAATTACATGCAATTTCCTAAAGTAGTGGTATTGATTTTCTGAAAAACCCTTTTCACAAAGGATATGAAAACTGCTTTATCACCCTATGTAGAATGTAGAGTAGATATTTAAGACTATAGGATGGGAAAAATATGAATTATTCCAAACTCCTTTTTGAAGTACCTAGTTGATAATGAAATGCCGAGTTTTCGGTGTTAAAGTGGAGAAGTGATAAAGGGAGTTGTTTATGAAAAATGCACATTGTGTCTTAGTACCATGACGACCAGCCGATAACCTGTGCGACCACATCTACCCAAATATGGGAACGGGCGTAGTCATATAATTTGCTCGTGTTAGTACTGGATACCTCATCGACGGAGACGACTCCGTTATGCGTGAGGGGATGAGCATGGCGACTCTAACCCCTGACCTGGGTCCCGGCAATATGTTGGCTTGTGCGGGATTGAAGGGCTTCGTGCTCGCCGGGCAAAACTGCGAGTCCTTACATCTAGGTTCCTCGACGGGGGATCCTGTACTAGGTGTTGAAGGAATGGTGAAATCGTAAGGGTAGGGTCCTATACTAGCATGAGCAAAGGAAAGGCTATGGTCGGTGGCTCAACTTCGCATACACCTTGTATGGCGGGACGTGGCAGACACGATGAGCTACCGGATGGGTGTGGGAAAAGCGTGCTACCTCTGCAGAGGGTAAAAACTATTCGAATAGCCGAGTCCTCGGATATGGACAGTTGGGAGGCTGTACTAGACTATGTGCAAAGTTTTACAAAAGGAGGTAACTTTAAAGAAACAAAGGTGTGCTGATGTTTCCCAACTATACCAAATGGAGTGGTATGAGTTGTGGAGGAAAAGAGACTATGATGAGTCGTGGTCGGGAAAAAGGAGGAGTTTTGGATAAATAATAAAATTTTGCTTCTCTCTAAAGATAGTAGTCAATCTCTTCTTACCTTTTTCATCAAGGATATAGAGATAGAGTAATGACTAAAAGTGCTGTAGAGAACAACTTAAAACTGGTGCATACTCAGTAGAGGAGTAGTTTGCGAGTACAAATTGTACTCATACTGGTTTCGTCTCTGGCTATTGTCTTAGCCAGATCTCGAGGAAAACTACGCTGAAGCGGAGTATGGAGACTTCTATGCGAACTAGGGATCTTCGTGAGTCAACTGCCTGTCGGTCGTCGCTAGGACGCGTTGGACTCCTACTACGTAGCTTCCGCTGAATGCTTTTGATTTGGCCCTTGAAGGCACCTATGTAAGACTTGGTCTAAGTGACCTACTATGTAAGACTTTAATGCGGTACTGTAATGGATGTAAACTTTGGTATCCAATTCGGATTATGGGCAACGACAGACTGATCATGGGATCGTTGTGTGAACCATAATCGGGTATTTCGGACAGCTAGTCCGGGGTCCCCACAGAAAATCACAACAATAAGGGTTGTAACAAAAGGAAGAGAGCAGAAGCCTTAGAAGCAGGTGAGGCTTTGGAGATTCAAGATGAAGTTGATGTTCCTGAAGAGGAGGATAATGTTGATGTGCAGGTAATATGTTTCAGCCACTTTAACATGAAGAATGAGGTTGCGTTACAAATTAGATGATATTGTTTATGGAGTACTCTTATTTTTGTGTAAACTATGGCTGAGACATGTTATTTTGCTTCTGATTTTTTTGGTTATGGTATACGTCTGAGCTACAGACAATGGTGCTATCTATGAAGTTACGAACTCGTGTTGTCTCATGTGATTTGTCATCTACCAACATGTGTTGTCAATCTGTGCCAACAAGTATTGTTAGTTAGGCATTTGAAATCACAAATAGTTTCAAATTCCATTAGAAATTGCAAATTGTTTTACATATGATCTGCATTACACATGCTCTGTATTACAGATTGCTTACACAAACTAAGAACTTTCAAAGAGGCAGAGCTAGGACGCTGCGGCTTGTAGTCAGGGCCCAAAGCATATCCAGTTGATGTGCACCCAGAGCTTGTCATCCTGGGCAGGAAGTGCACACCGGCACGCTCCTAGACGCGAGTTCGAGCATCTTGTACCCAAACACATATGCGTAGGGCGTGCCATGGCATACTACCATGTCGCGCTCGTGACCGGAAGCGTCCAGACAGCCTCCACGGTGTAGGCCTTCCTCGGGGTCGCGCCCTCCACGCTGAGCTTGGTCGACACGACGCGGACGTCGCGGGTGCTGAGGATGGGGGCATCGGAGTCGACCATAGACTGGACGGAGGCGGCAAAGTTGATCATATGAGGGGTCGTCCTCCGCCGTCTTCCCCTTGAGCAAATCCCCCAGAGCTGGCCATCAGAATCCGCTCGCGAGGGGGCAGCAGCACGTCTCGAAGGTGATGGAGAGGACGCTGTGGCGAGGCTCGAAGGCGACAGAGAGGAGGCTTCAGCGCGCCGGCTATAAGTGAGGAACCGATGACGCGAAGGGACAGATAGGGAGCAGCAGCGCGGCGGTGGAAGAGCAAAGCGGCGCGGCGGCGCAACAGAGGGAGCAACAAAGCGGCACGGCGGTGGAAGAGTAGAGCGGCAGAGCATCGCGGCGGCGCAATAGAGGGAGCGACAATAGTTAGGCCTTGTTTGGTAGGAGTGGTTGGGCCGGGATCGGAGGGGATATTCCACTAGCGGATCAAAAAACCCAAAAATACCAGCCTGCCCGTTTGGTGCACGGGGGTGGGGTTGGGCCAGGACGGCAAATCCACCCCAAACCCGCCCAACCCACGCGGCTTAGACGTCTCGAGGCTGTCCTCGTGGATCGACCGGGGAGACAGAGACGAAACGCGAGCGAGGCGCTGCTGCCTCCTCCTCCTCCCCGTCGCCGGGCGCCTCCTCCTCCTCCCCGTCGCTGGACGCCTCCTCCTCCTCCCCGTCGTTGGGCGCCTCCTCCTCCTCCCTGTCGATGCCGCTGTCTTCATCGCTGACTTTCTCCCCGGTATAGATCGACTCCCCCCTGCTCGTCCCCTTTCTCCCATCTCCGCGGCCGCCGGCCGCCGGCCGCCTCGTGTGTGATCTTTCTGGCAGCGACTGTGCAGTACCGCTACCTCCGCTCCAGCCCCTCTCTCTAATCCGGAGCATTTTCTTGGTAGAGTTGCTGCTGCTTGCTACGGTTGTTATTTTCTTGCTAGGATTTGTGTTCTTTGCGGCAACTAGATCGGTTTCAGGCCACCCGCTTGCTACCTACGCCCATGATCATGCATCGCTCGTTTGGAATCAGTCTGGCTAGATCCATGATTTACTAAAATCGAGGAGCAACCAATTGCGTTTTTTAGCTCCATGATTCTGGCACTTAGCTAGCTAATACTCCCTCCGTCCAAAAATAAGTGTCTCAAGTTTGCTAAAAAAATGGATGTATCTAGACATGTTTCATATATAGATACATCCATTTTTTGTCAAATTTGAGACACTTATTTTTAGACGGAGGGAGTACCTAGCTGTTAGTCGTATCCAAGGGGCATCGTCCCTAGATCCGTATGATTAGCTACCCAAGCATGTGGAATGATTCAAATCCCCGCTGAACAGACAGAGAAGCTGTTGTTATATACAGTTTAGTCGTTGCGCTCCCGGTCTACAAAACTACCTACAACTGGACAGACTAGCTAGCTAGGTACGAGTAATTAACATGCTGAACCTACTCGAGCAACGTACAGGAGCAAGGCAGCAGCAAATTGATAGGCAGAGAAGAACCTACCCTGGCATTGTTAAAATGCATAGTTTGATGGGCTACGTGTATGCCACTGGCCTAAACAAGGAGCAACTTGCTGGGATGATCTTGAGAAATAGTTAAGTTAGTTGAATATCGTATGATGCATCTTAAGGCTTGGTTAATTAAGATCCTTGGTAGTATTCAGTGGTTGATCGGTTTTTAGAACTTTATTTATGCCTCACATTATGTTAACTAGCCATTAGTTGTCGTCAACTCAATGAAAGTTTTGTTCCTGAAATTTGTGTTAACTAGCCATTAGTACATATTTATTTTCATTCATGTACATGTCCTGAAACCAGCCTTGAAAAAGAACAGCCAAGGAAGAAACCGTGTGTACTTTATATCCACATCTGACCCTACTTGAGCCCAGCTGATTCTAGTATCAGCTATATAAACCAGAACCGTATGTACTTTATTTTTTGTTAATCTGCCTCATGACTCCTGATTGTAGATACATGTTGCTTTGGTTCTGGTCGGAGTGGACGACCCGCCGCCGTCATGGGATCTGGTTTGCACGCTAGGAAGTCAATACTTGGGATGTACTGTTGTTTGAAACTTAATACTTGTCATTTTGTCAAGCTCAGGTCGCACACTATGTGCCTAGAGAGTATCCAGAATTGTAGAAGCAGCAGCAATAGAAACTTAATACTTGACATTTTGATTGTCACTTAATCATCATGCAATAACCGGTGCTATGACTGGTATGGCCTGTATAACTAAATGCATAACCAGTGTGCACACACATCCGCAAGAAGCATCCTGATTACTTTTGATAAATGTGTACAATGCAGTATACTATGTTTCTTATGTTTATCGCAACAATATTTCAGAGGAGGCTGCTAAGGTGAATGCTGATTGCAAGGCATGGAGAAATACGGTGGTTATCCAAATTATTTTTGCAATTGTACTATGTGATGTCTTGTATTGTCACTCGATCTGTTCGATAATGGAGATTGACATTTTTCAGTTGGTTTTTGATTGAAGTCGAATACCTACTGTTCCATTAGTATCTCATGGAAGGCTGCGATTTTCTTTGGATGCTAGGAATTGCATGTTTATTTTCAAATCGGTACTGTTCATGTGCTACTGTGAAAACTGAATCTTTAATAACCTGTGTTGATTTGCTCACATGCTGCTTGGCTATGCTGATACGAATCTGTGTACCGACTCCTGCCTACCAAATGGAGTTTTGAAGAGAGGGGATTTTTGGGGATTAGGATGGAAGAGGTTTTGAGGGGATTGGGTGAGGGGGGTGGTTTCACCCAATCCCTGTGGGGATAATCCCCACTAATCCCCTCAAAGCCCCTTCTACCAAACAAAGCCTTAGGGATTTCGTTGGCAATTTGGGAAAATAGAATTCGGTTCATGACTAAAATAAAAAACTATTTAGGGTGGCTTCTGCAAATAAACGGGAGCCCACGTGAAGTGCCGTGACCAGAATCATGTCCAGATCGTATCCTACGCCACGTCAACATTCTAATACGTAGCCCAGACCGTATGTGCTCCCATAGTGCAAGTTTGCTGTGTTGATTTACGTTTTTTCAAGTAGATTGTACTAAAGTGCTCCCGCGGTGCAAGTTCATAGACTGTGGGTGTATTTTACCCTATACCATTCAATTGTTTGTAGAGTGAGAAATTCTATTTTCTTGGTGTTCGGTGCTGGCCACTATCCTGACAGTAAAAGCATTATTTTTTCCCGATGCATGCCATTTGTTTGATGAAATGTTCCTGACAGTAAAGGCATTATTTTTTCCCGATGCATGCCATTAGTTTGATGAAATGTTTGGTAAATCTGATTGATGCTAAATTGCTAATTACGTTGGCTTCTGTACCTGTTGGTGCACCGTGAACACTCGAGAACAAGTCGATCTGTGCATGCTCCTTGGTCCTGCAAAGAACATACAGGTAATTCTTAATTATGTGTGCAAATTTTATTTAGAACCAATCTTATGTATTTTACAATTGGTTAATTATCTCATCGGTCTTCCCTAGCCTCAGTTGGATATTGTAACGCTAGAGAATGCAAAGCCGTTGTAAGCTTCTGACAGCACATAGGATCCAAGATCTTTTACCTGTTGTTGTTGCTTGCAGTATGTAAATTTCAAAGTGAGTGTCAAATGCTGAACCGCAAGCTAAATAAGAAATGATTAAGATGGTAGTCATTTTTGCTCTCTTGCGTGCAGCAACAGGGGTCAGTGACACCGCACTCTTGCCTCTGCATTGCATAGTTCTTATTTTATGTTTATGAAACATATTACTCAACGCACTGGTTGTTGATGCCACCTTATGCAGGAATCACTTCATATTCACGGGTTTGCATGTTTATTTCCTTTGGATCAGTTTGGGTCACCAATTGGAATTGCCCAACTATCATATAAACTCAATTATAAACACATCAAAAAGTTAAGATGATCTCTTTTTGCTTTGGTTGGAAAAATTGTACGTATCTATCAGCTCAACATTTTCTCTTCCTCATACATATGCTTCCAAATGGCAACAAATTTACAACTTTATTTTTCACGCCAGTCGTACATCGGTTAATTTAAGTGCTCACAGATCATAACTATTTCCCCCGGAAAAATAAAGGTTCATAATTTGTATTTTGCCATTTTCCCATGTTCCTTCCTATATAAACTCATGAGCCAACCATTTGTCCCTATAGCTTGGCCTTTTTGCTGTAGTACATATCAAATTTAGGAGCTTTCTTGCTCTCTAAGAGAGATTTAGTGTTGATGTTAAGTTTATTTTAAACTTATTTCCACAGCAACGCGCAGGGTACCATCTAGTTTTGCAATATGTAGATGACACCATTTTTTTCTGGAAGATGACCTGATAAATGCTAGAAATTTTAAGTTCATACTATGCATCTTTGTTCTGGGCTAAAAATATTTTTTACAAAAGTAAAATATATTGTTTGGGAGGTGCACAATCTAGGGACTGGTAGTACAGTGAAAATTTCACTTGTCCAACTGCCAATCTACCTGTCAAATACCTGTGGATGCCTATGGATAGAAAAGGCTGGTAATTTATCAATGGGATACCGCAGATCTGAAGTTGGAGAAAAAACTTTAGGATGGAAATGAATTATGCTCTTTTCAGGTGACAGGTTGACACTTGACAATGCTTGTTTGAGTTGTATTCCTTTGTAGGTGATTTATTCTTGGAGGCACTTAAGGGGTGATTAACAAATTGGATTCTCGTAGGAAACGACTAGTTTAGTATGAACTAGATGTTAGAATAAGGTACCATATAATTAATTAATTGGTAAACAATATATCATCATAAAGATTGTGATGGCCTCGGAGTGCTGGATTTGAAAACAATGAACAAGAGCTTACTTGTAAATGGCTTTGGAAGCTCTAAAACACATAGGGCACTTGCAAGAATTTCTATCCAAAAAGCACCTCATTAACTAGGTACTCTCCCGGGCAGTGGCGGAGACGGGGGGACCAGCAGGGGCCTGGCGCCCCCTAACATGCAGAATTTTTTTAGACCACCTATTTTCTTTGTTAAAACCCCCTCTAAATCTTGTGTTTTGCTATTTCGGCCCTCCCCAACAATTAGCATAGGCAAAAATCTTACATCGGCCCCCCTCGTAGGATTTTCCTGCCTCCGTCCCTGGTCCCAGGATGCCAGGATACTTCTAGACCTGTCTACTCACGTTTTTTGACAAAGCTTAAAGGGTATCAACCATTTCTTCTAACAATTTGCCAAAAGAGTGACGCGTGATGGAACAAAAACTCTATTTTGGGAGGATTCTTGGGTTAATGGTTCCTTATTGGCTATCCATTTCCCATATTGTATCATGTTACCTTTCTCGATGTTATTTATAGGAAATAAAATAAATGATAAAGGTTGGGGTTGCATTATATTTAGAAGAACGCGTGGGGGGGGGGGGGGGGGGGTGAATAATGGAATCATTTAAAAGTGATGTCGATGCTATGACTTTATCTGATGAACATGGCATAGTTGGGTGGAAAATTGGTACTATAAGGAAGTTCAAAGTGAGGGATATGTGTTTGCAATTGAGATATAATGTAGTATTTTCCTACAAGTTGCTATAGAAGGTGAAAATTAATGGTTGGTGCTACAGAACGGGAGCAACATTTCTACACCCGAGCTCACATGCACCTGTTATTTTCGAGCAAAATAAAAAAATAGTAAAACATTGTGAAAAATTCTGAAAAACATTGAAGACACACACATATGGGTTGTTCACATTCGTGCAAAATTTCGGAATGAAAAGACATTTCCTGTGCTTTGTGAAAAAAAGACAAAATCAGTGTTTTCAAATATGTGTTTTAGATCTCATTCTGACAACTGATTTTGTTTTTTTGTACAGAGCACAGGAAATGTCTTTTCATTTTGAATTTTTGCACGAATGTGAACAAATCATATGTGTGTGTCTCCAATTTTCTTCAGATTTTTTCACAACGTTTTACTATTTTTTATTTTGCTCGAATATAACAGGTGCATGTGAGCTCGGGTGTAGAAGTGAATTCCCTCTACAGAACAGTATGTCGATAAAGGATAATCTTGTTAAAACGGGGTGGTCATTTAATGAGCAGTGTCATTTTTCTATGGTCAAAATAAATCAGTTGATCATCTTCTGTTCCCCTACCTTAGCTAAGATCGTATGGCAAGTGGTGTTATGTGCTTTCGATCTTGCTAGACCACTTGATGACGTTGTTGATTTTGTTCGGAGCTGAATCAATTAGTTTCTATTCGCTCATCGCAAAGTGATTCTCTGTGATATAGCATTAGTTTGTTGGACAATTTGGAAAACAAGAGATGATGCTTGTTTCAAACAATGCTTCCCAGTGGAAGGTGTTTATATACTTATTTGTAATCAAATTGAATCGAGGGATATATTGGAATAAAACCAAGAGGGAGTTGAGAAGATCAAGCTAGTGCATGTGAGAGGCGTGTTTCGCAATAGCAGTTCCGAGAACCTGGGATTAGGGTGCGCCTCATGTGGTCTTTTCAGTATAGATAACATGGTTAGGATCCTGCTTTCGTGAGATTCGCAATTTGTGGATGCATGTTGTTCCGTTGATGCTATTCTGTAGGATATCTCGACTATGTGCATTTTGTTTACTCTAAGCTTGCGGTTACTTCTCCGGTGTTGATGTGTTTCTTCTGCATCAGTGGTACTTGCATTTCGAATCATCTATTTTATGTCATAGAGAGTTAGTTTATATTTTTATTCACATCGAGCAAGAAACTTCATTATTTTTTAGATGATACGGGGGAATTTCCCTAAAAAATATCCATGCATTGCTATTTAATTATGCGAGGCAGAAAGCCTCCTTATTTTTTTAGGGAACTTATGGACTCCAAAAAAATCTACAAAAAAATCCCACAAAAGTTTTTCCAGGTGACAAAGACCACCAAAGTTGGAGGCCCGTGAGGGGAGCTAGAGAGGCCATGATAGCCCCCTGAGTGTGCCTCCTTATGGTGGTCGCACCAATTTCGGTCTTGGGCTACTTCGTGGCTCGTCTCGCGACCTCCTTTTTACAAACGCCTCCACCTCATAAAAAGCTACGCCATACTTTCCACACAATTTTCTTTGGCAACGACGGATCTGAAAGTCCTCTTACCTAGGAGAGGACATATACTATTGTCCTGCTTCCGCAGCCAAGGGGAAATTGTCGCCATCGTCGACACCAACACCTCCTCGGCGTTGGGAGGACCATCTTGATCGCCATCAGCACCATCTCCACCAACATGACCGCAACCATCTCCATGTTCGGCATCACCCCCCTCACAATTTGTGTAGATCGAAATACTAAATAGTTGTCTCATGTTGTTTGCATGATAGTATTAATTTTACATTGTGTTATTATTTGTTGGTGAAGTTATGGTGTACTTAGAAGTCAAGTTAAAGCTTATTGTAACCAAATCCTTTGAAAATGATCGATCATTTTGGCTACGTTAAATCTAGTTTCACAATTCCAAACTAGTTGCACGATTTTTCATGGTATTGTAGCTAGACGCTTAAACCTTACGCATAATCTCAGGTTCATCCTCCTCAAACCCTCCCATGGAATCCATACGCCATCGATCAAGTCATAGAGAAGAAGTCATAGAGAAGCTTAGTTGAGGCTTGCCCTACATGGCTGTTGATACATGTCAAACGTATCTATAATTTTTTATTATTCCATGCTTGTTTTATATCAATGACATATGTTTTTACTATCATATTATATCATTTTGAGGCATTTCATTGAACTAACCTATTGACAAGATGCTCAGCGCGAGTTCTCTATTTTTGTCCTGTTTTTATTGCAGAAAGTTACTTCTAGAAATATTCTCGGAATTGGACGAAAATTTACGGGTTTTTTATTGAAGAAATGAAGACCGGAGTCAGAAGGGCGACCCTCGGGGCATCCCACAGGCCAGGGGCGGCCTGTGGCCGCATCCCAGGGCCCACCTGTGGTCAGGGGCAGCCCCTGCTCCTCGGGTGCCGCCTCGACCCCCTCCGACGCCTATACAATCCCTTCTGACCTTAAAGTGATGCCCCCGAAGGATTTTCCCAAATACAATACAGAGCTCCGCCACCATCGTCGACAAGTTTCGGGGGTCAGATTATTCCTGTTTCGGCACCCTGCCGGGATGGGGATCGACCTCCGGAGCCATCTTCATCGACACCGCTGCTTCCCGCGATGTGGAGGGAGTAGTCCCTCATCGGGGCTGAGGCTTGTACCTATAGCTATGTTGTTACCTCTCTCTCCCATGATGTGATCTTCATTGATATAGTTGAATACATGATATTCCCCTTATTTAATTATGTAATGGATATGATGTTGCCTAAGTGATGTTATCTAGTATAAGTTTCGGAGTCACTGTTGTGATCACGGTGCCATGGTGACAGTGCGGGTGCCGTGTGTGACTCTATGGATAATAGCTTAGAGGGATCTTCATCATGAGGTTATTCTTTATTATTGTTGGATTGAATAGATCATGAGATTTCTTGATGCTTGTGTTTACTATAATCTCCATTGTTCGAAAGTGACAATGCGTGTGCCGTGGATGTATTAGAAAGAGATTATTCAAGAGATATGTTTGTGGTGTTTGTTAGTACTATCTTTGGATGATGAAAGTGACAACGTGCATTGTCCCTAGATGTGGAATACAAACTTTAAGGTGTGCTTTTATAGCCCTACGCAATTCTCATCCTATTTTGATCCACGAAATAATGATTTCCGAATAACTTCTACCTTGCATGTGTTTTGTAGGAAGTATCATGTGTTAAATTATGTTAATGATGTGAGAGTTGCCACTAGTGAAAGTATGAAGCATATGCCTTGTTTCCAAGCATTGACACACCGTTTTTAGTCACTTTTGCCACTTGTTCGCTTGCTGTCATTTTTATTACAGAATTACAAAGTCACCTTTTACCATCCATATTACTTGCCTTTTACCATCTCTTCGCCGAACTAGTGCACCTATACGACTGACAATTGCATTATGTGTGTTGGGGACACAAAAGACTTCTTGTATCTTAATTGCAGGATTGCTTGAGAAAGGATACGTTCAACCTCTTCCTCCCGTGGATTCGATAAACCTTGGGTTACTCACTTAAGGGAAATTTGCTGTTGTCCTACAAACCTCTGCGCTTGGAGGCCCAACAGAGTCTACGAGAATAGAAGCGTGTGTAGACATCAGCTATCGACCTGTTGGGTTCCTAGCTGAGGTGCCGCCTAAGTTTCTGGAGATGAAGAAGGATAAAAAATATGAGATTGTTTTCCCGGCACAGAGTGGCCTATGGTAGCTCGATATCCTTGAGCCCCTACAATGTATACACATGTATTAAAGTGTATTTCAATGAGAAAGAGTGTCCAACCCATAGAGATGCACGGTGATCTTATTGTCCTCCAAACCTACTACTCAGCAAGACAAATAAAAGGTGAAAGTAATTACTATATTCCTAGGATATTTGGAACCTTTAAGACAAAAAACTAGGCTAAATGAACTAGCATGAATAATTAATAGAGAGACGTATGCGGTGGGGACCACATTTTCTCTAGCAATAATAAGTATCCTAAAGTAAGTAATCAAGTAAAGTTGGAATTTTAAGAACATTGTTATTGCATATATAACACTAGCTAGATAGGGTGATTGCTAGTATCAAGTTAGAACACATTCTTTTCACCTATCACATCATGTATCTCTTGTGTCTGAATCTATATCAGATATAGTGAATAATCTATATATGTTGATCTAGTTATCTTTTTACGACATCGGCTCCACAACAATGACCGCTCAGCCATTCACATAGTTGTCATCAACTTCAGACTTTCATGGTATTTTTCCGTATGGATTTTGTTGGTGTACATGTGATACTATGTCATGGGATGAATCTATGGTTGATCATCATTGGAGAAATGCTATCGATTTAAATTATGAGGGTTGGGTAAAAAGCATAGCTTTTCTTTAGACCAACGACATGACTATTGATTTGGTGAAATATTATATCAAATCAAAGAATCCGAAACAAAAACGACCAGTAAGAAAATCAACAAACTTTGAAGTTACACCAAAGAATTTTGCGGTCAGCATGTCTAGCTCCGCTAATCTCATCTAGATATTCTTTCATGCACTTGATTAAAATAACACATAAGAGCATATTAACAAAAACTTAACTAACCTTCAAGGTTCTGAGTAACCGCATGAGTCACCCACAAGAAGGGGTGGGAATCTTAACAACTGAGTGCACCATGAACCCGTGACTTGTCGAGTCACCGCTTTATATATAGATTTTTTGTAGCTTGAAATTCTTTTACAGATGATGTACTATGCTACAAGTTTTTATGAAGGTGTAGAAGTTTTTAGTTATCATGATGTTGATGATGTGGATACCAAGAAGTTAACGATGGTTGTTATCAGTTTGTTGAGGGTGTAGTTATCACTGTGTCAAGCGAAAAGTTACCACCATATTTACGATGAAGTTATTAAGGTGTTGCTAGTATAGCTACCAAGATGTTGATGATATAGTTGCCTATGTGTTGATGATATAGCTACCAATATGCCATGATGTAGTTTTAAATGCTTGATGATGTCACTACTTTTTCCGGCTAGCCTTAGCCAATATTGTTTTCAGGCGGACTCACATGCAGGTGCATGCTGCTCGTGCCGAGGTGGCTCACCGACAGTAGTGGCCCACCGATGTCCCTAACTGGAGCTCTTCCTAGGGCCCACATGGCAACGACAGCATGACCATTCCATTATGTGTTTTGGCAAATGTCGTATCTAAACATGTATCTCCTTATCTATCTCTACACATATTACATCATAAAAATATGATATGCCCCTCTCACTCTCTCCCATTTCACTATTTTATCTAGAAAATGGGAGATCGACTGGGAGGAACACGAGGCATCTCCTAATCTATGGTACAAGCACAAACACATCTCCTAAGTTGTGCTAAAATAAAAAAAATCTCCTAAACCGCGGTGAGTCGGTGCGTGGTTTAAGGTTTTCAAAAGCACACATACTTCTGATATTGCATTTCTGGAGTTTTATAGATCCGCTTTTCCATTCCTGTGTGAAGTACTTCTGTTAGGTTTCAATCGCAGCCAACCCAATTTTCTATTTTCTCTTTCGCGCTCTCGTGAGTCCTGTGTGTTTTGGCCACATAACTGTTCGTATCGTAGCAGCACATGGAGAGCCAACCGCAAAAAAAATCGCAAGTACCTAGTATGATCTGTCTGCTGCTACTCGATGCAGTGCCTTCCTCGATCGAGTATTTTGTTTTGCTTTTGATCATGTCATGTGTTGAAACATCTTACCATGATTTTCGTATGCCCTTTTTCTGATAATGACATAAGGAATCTAGTAGCGGACGTCTTATTTTTTTGTTCCATTGCAATTTTGTTGACGTTTCCCAAATCTCATGATGGGTCAAATTAAAATTTGGGTTCACACCGAATCAAAATAAATAAATTTGTACTGAACTTGTATACTTATATAGGTGTTATTTTTAGCATGTTATAATATTACAAGTATAATTTCCGTTTATCAACATAGTTTAACCATATAACCGGTAATATTCCTAAATACCAGTTGATGTGTTTTTATTTGTAGTGAATTTATTGAAAGATACTAAATTGTATCTTGTAACAAAATCTATTATAGAACTATGTTTCCTATGATCCATAATTTATATAATTTATACTTATTTATGGTAAAGACCTATAAGGAGTACGATCTATAAAAATATCCCAATATCAGTTTCTAGTGTATGATTAAGTAAGGATCTTTATGGCAACTTGTAGAGTATAAACTAAACTAACGACACTATTTTTTCCATGGGCAAAATTATCTAGAAAGTCCAAATTTAGCAAATTGTGCATGCTTTGTACTTGGTATTGAAACAACATTTTTTACGGTAATCACCAATGAAAAAAATAGTACGGATTCTAGCATGTTTACATATGTAAATTTTAGTATTTGACGAGATAATACAAATCGTTGCATGGAATTAAATATGGAAATCTAGCCATAAAACTTCCAGGATTTCTGTCGGATAGAGCATAGCATGGTAATTAATCTTGCTGTCGCATGTCACATTGGTTTGTTCTTACGTCTCGAAAGGGCCGTGGTATGTATTTATTCTGTAAACTACTAATTTTTTATATTAAGATGCTCTCCCCGTCCAAAAATGTAATGCACGCATGATGTTTCACCATTTTTATTTCATATTTTTTACCACTAATAACATCAAGACATCATTGCATTTTGTCTATTGGATGACGATATCCTTGAGCTCCTATAAGTATACACATGTATTACAGTGTATTTCAATGAGAAAGAGTGTCAAACCCATATGTATGCATGGTGATCTTGTTATCCTCCAAACCTGCTACTCAACAAGACAAATGAAAGGTGAAAAAAATTACTATCTTACTCGGATATTTGCAACCTTGAAGAACAAGAACTGAGCAAAATGAACTACCATCACCAATTAATAGAAAGAAGTATGCGGTGGGGACCACATTTTCACTAAAATAAGTATCCTAAAGTAACTAACCAAGTAAAGTTAGAATTCTAAGAACATTATTTTTGCATATATAGGATGATTTCTAGTATCATGTTAGAAACCTATTCTTTTTCACCTATCACATCATGTATCTTGCGCGACTAGATCTATATCAGATATAGTGAATGATCTACATATGTTATTCTAGCTATCCTTTTACGGCACCGGCTCCACCGCAATGACCGGTCAGCCATTCACATAGTTGTCGCTAACTTCAGATTTTCATGGTATTTTTTGTATGGATTTTGTTGGTGTACATGTGAAACTATTTGTGGGATGAATCTCTGGTCGATCATCATTGGAGAAATGCTATCGATTTGAAATATGAAGGTTGGGTAAAAAAAGCATAGCTTTTCTTTAGACCAACGACATGACTATTGATTTGGTGAAAAAATTACATCAAACCAAACAAACCGAAACAAAAACAACCAATAACATGAGGTTTTGAGTAACCGCATGAGTTGCTCACCACAAGGGGTGGAATCCTAACAATTTAGTGCATCGTGAGCCCGTGATTTGTCGAATCGCTGATTCACCACCGGAAAGATGAAAGAGAAGACCACGAGTGTACGAATGCAATGCACCACTAGCTCCCTGATACAAAGCGTGAAAATCATGTGGAGAAAATACGGTGCTAGGAGACGGTTATTTTACACAGGCCGCCGTTAATTGGGCCTAGGCTGCGAATGCTGGTACGGAAATCACAAGCACCGCCGCGCCCCAACGGCCCATCATCCTGAACAAGGCTCTCCACCGGAAAATGGAGGGAAGTCTCGGGAAATGGAGGGAAAACGACTCCCATCCCCACGAAGCGACACCACGCCGCTGTTCAGGCTCGAAACCAACGCCGAGATTCCCGACGGGCCTCGGAAGCTGCTCCGGCAAACCCGTTGATGGCGGCGGCGGAATGCCACGCCTCCGCCTCTTACCCCTCCCCAGACGGCTCCGACACCGACGCGCCCCCCGTCCCCAACACGGTACGTACTCCTTGCCGCCCTCCGCCACTCTGCCCGCGTACCACTCCGATCCATTCGCCCCCGCCCCTTTTACTGAAGCTTGTGTGTTCTGAGCTCGCAGGGTGCCGCCGTCGGCGCGAGGAAGCGGAAGGCCCCAGCGGCCGCGGCGAGGAAGCCTCGGAAGCAGCAGGTTGCATACTGTACTGTCCTTTACTGTAGCATCAGACCCTATAAGCTTGCTTTGCTTTGCTTGTTCTGTTCTGTAATGTAGCAATAATCCACCACTATAAGCTTGCTTTGCTTGTTTGATTCGACTGAACCTGTTGCGTCCATGGCTTGTTTCATTATTTGCTGTAGGCTCAAGAACCGATTCAGATCCCCGTGTACTATGGACATAGAAAAGAGTTTTATCTCGTGGGAGGCGATGATTTAGTTGATTGTTCACACATTTCTCCGAGAGAGAAAGATTGTGCACACGTAATCGGCCAACTACCGCTGCAGCCACAGTCGATGTCGTTGGTGGATCTACATCTCTGGATCTTCAAGCTGTTTCGGCTCCACCCAGAAACACAAGATCTCAAAGTTCAGGGGTTCCTCAAACAACGCACCACTGACTTGTTTGATGACTTCGAACCGGACTGGTATCTGGAGTACTACCCGTGGGAGAACCGACCTTTTTTTACTGACAAAAACTGGAGTGCCTTCGCCAACAAAATAAAGAGAAAAAGAAATGTGACGCAGAAGTTCATGTTGTATGTGGAATCCTCTGAGGTCAAGCACTATACCATTTTGCTCAAAGCCGTACATGATGATTACTCTCCAATGGCGCGGGTTGTGTTGCCTGGCACGAAAAGCCTGGAAACTTCCCAATTCCGCTTCCGCCTCATGGAAGACCTGACAATGACACCTAAGGAAATTATTGCTTATCTCGCCAAACACTATGGCGAGGAGATGAGCCCCTCTGAGGCATGGAGAGCAAGACAGAAGGCTATGGAGTGGGAGTTCGGTACATTTTATGATTCACACAACCTTGCACCTAGGTTACTTAAGAAAATAGCATGTAAAACTCCTAGTGTTTTTGTGGACATCAAGGATACAGAGGTTCCAGGCTGTAACGGTTTCCGAGTCCTGCACCGTGTGTTTTGGGCATTTGATCAGTGCTCACAAGCCTTCCATCATTGTCGCCCTGTGCTATGCATTAAGGGCATGCCACTATGCGGGAAATACCAAGGGGTGTTGCTGACTGCTGTAGCATTAGATGCTAACAATTGCTCCATTCCAGTAGCATGTGCTGTCGTTGAGGGGGAGACCAAGGAGAGCTGGATGTGGTTTCTTAGGAATTTAGAGAAAGCAGTTTGGCATCAATCTGATATCTGCATTATACATGACCACAAAAGGGAGATGATCGATGCTGTAGAGGACTTTTTAAATTCCCCTCGACGACACTGGCGGAAAGTAGAAAGCCGGTGGTGCATGGAACAACTTGCTGTTAACTTTTTTGCATATTTTGGTGACAAGAAGCTGGTGATGGTATTCAAGAAACTTTGTCAGCAGAGGCGAGAAAGTAAGTTTGTTAAAATCTGGAAGGAGCTCGATGAGTTGACAACCAAATATACGGCGGACAAAGAGATGTCGGCACAAAGCACATGCAACCAACCCGATTCAGTGGAGTATGAGGAGGAAGGAGATCATGCCGATGACAACAATAGAAAGATAACCAAGTTTTCTGACTGGATCCATATCAAACCAAAGGAGAAGTGGTCACTGGCACATGACAGAAAGGGAGCAAGGTATGGCATCATGGGTACTGATATAGCTGATGCGTACAAGAATGACCCTGTGTTGAAAGGGATAACATGCCTTCCTCTCAGGGCGATAGTGGAGGTGACATTCCTGCGTTTGGCAGAGTGCTTCAAAAACACAAGTGCTGCAGCAAACGAAGCAATTGGCAACCCATCACTGAACTTACCTGAACGTGTCCAGGATGACATGAATTCCAAAATGCAGAAATCCAAGAAGCATCATGTGATTCGCATAAACACGAGCACAGGAACAAAATTCCAGGGGAAAGATGTTTGGGCGTTCAATGTTCAGTGGAAGCAGAAGACTGAGCTTGTTCACCTGAATTCAGAAGATACCCATAGCACCAAGAAGTTTGAAGGATCCACAGTTCTAGAAAGTGCAACCTGTTCATGCAACAAGCCTCAACTGCTTCACAAGCCGTGCTCTCATGTCATTGCCGTCTGTTGTCAGATAGGGGTTAGCACTGCTACATACACGTCCCCATACTACAGTCTGACCTATCTAGGTAGGACCTGGAGTGGAAAATTTGATGAATCTAAGATCTCATGCAACTACAGAGATATCATGCCATTTGAGGACAAAACAACAACTTGGATCCCAGATAAAAGATTGGAATGTGGTCTTCCTGTTTTTGTAACATCAGACTGCCTAGGAACTGTCACGGATGAGGCAGAGGAACAATGCAGCACTGGGAATATATCAATCGAGGACAATCAAGGAACCGCAACGTGGTCAGAAGAACCTAATCAAGTTTAATCTTCCCTTGTCATCTGTCAGACTCCAAGTTATTCGTATCTTGGACCATAAATATGCCCTAAATATGCAGTAGCTGCTGTCCAGCTTATCCTATGTAAAACTCTGAATCTCTAGTGTTATTTGCACTGTTTGTATTCTATCATGAAAACTGAATTTCAGTCACGTTAAGACAACATGGTTACTACGCCCATGGGAGACTGCCAACTAACCCATTTCTCTATTTTCTTTTCTATATGGTTACAGTTTTTTTTTTGGAATTCTTGTATGCTCAAAATGCCAAATCATTCAAGAAGACAGCATTTCCTGTTTAAATATGTTTCTCTGCAAGCAAAGATGGCACCAAGATATATGCATCCTGAACACTCCGAATCCATTATTTTCCTCCACAGATAAAATTTACATTTCCTCATTTCTTCCTGTGATTTCAGACTTGCAGTGTCTCCAGATTTGCAGTATAAAGAAACATATAGAATTTACATTTTCTCCTCATTTCTCCATTAAATGTTGACACCTGACATGCTGCTTTCAGTCTGCTTGGTTAGCACGTCTGCTTTATGCCACACTGGTCTGTAAAAAATAGAGCATTATTATGTTTTTTTAGAAACTGTAGGAACACTGCAGATGTAGCAGGTCCATTAAGTGTTTTTAAAAAACAGAGCATTATTATGGGCGACAGATGCTCTAAATGCTGCAAGAGATGCTGTGGAGGAGGGTATTGTTCCAGGTAATCACTATTATTTTGAGCAGCTTATATTATATTTCTTGATTTGTTTCTTATTGCTTTTTTCACCTGATTATAATATGTGTTTCTCCAATTCATGTCATGCCTAACAGGTGGTGGAGTTGCCCTTTTATATGCCACCAAGGACCTCAAGAAGATGAGCACACGAGGATGAAAAGATTGGAGTTCAAATTATCAAGAATGCCTTGAAGGTTACATGTAATGAGTAGTTGAGTACGATGGTGCTTTTGCACTTGGTTATTCCATACTTGCTTATTGAACATACATTAATTGTTCCTAAATTTCTGCAGACCCCCTTGATGCCCGTAGCTGCAAATGTTGGCGTTGATAGTTCTGTAGTTATTTGGAAGCTGCTGGAACAAGATAATCTTAGCTTGGGCTATGAAGCAGCGAAAGGTATGTCCTGACTAACTGTGTTATTGCTCCCTGTGTGCTTTAGGTCCTATTCTAATAGGCTTTAAATTTGCTTAGTACTCTCTGTTGGGTGCTATCTCAAACTAATACATCTACTGTTTTATTTTCACTTAGAATTGGTTCTCTTATTAGCTTCAGGTGGTATGGACTGAAACTGAGAATATCTTATGATCCCTTTGCTGCTTTGTCAAAATTATTAGTGTCATCGTTTTTTACAGAGTGAGAAAAGAAGCAAGTAGGTGATATAATTGATCCTTTGCTGTGTTGTAAAAATTAGTGTCATGAATTTTTACAGTGAGAAAAGAAGCAAGATAAGTGATAGAACTGTAATTGCACAGGTAATAGTGAGGTATTCTTGGTTTGGTCCCAGATTTTAGTCACGTTATTTTTGGTTTGGTCCCAGGTAAGAGAACTAGATCTATAATTGCTCAATTTATTTTGATAAATTGTCAAGGCATTAACCAATGCATATTTTGGCCCGATTACTCCAAGGTTATACTATTTCCACTATACTTGCCTTTTCAAGATATCCTTTCCAATATTAATATTTACTAAATTGGTAAAATTGGTGGCTTGTAATCAATACTGAACTAAGCTCAGTCATTTTTTACCAACGATTTATCTTGCAATAATCTGAATCTTATGTTATCCATTTCACTCTACATTATTCTTATGCCATATCTGATCCATGTATATCTAATGATTTCCTTTCTGGCTATGTTATCTTCAGACTGAGAACCAGCTATTATGGAAGTTAGGAACATTGCCCCAAGGTTTATTCTTATTCTACTCGACCACAAAGCCTCTGGAGAAATCTTGGCATGTTCTTGGGCTCGGGTATAGTCCAAGCATCACCAACTGCTACAATGATTTTGTCTCCCATGGACTCCAAGTGCTCTTTGATTCTCTGGGGGAATTACTATCAAGCCTAATTTGATCCTTCAAAGAAGATAGGTGACCGGGGACATGCAGTTCTGTGTCATCTTAGTTTTTTTTTACTGTAACGGCATTTTAAAGATAGTCAAGCTGGATTTCGTGGTTCAGAAAATCTCATGGTTTTGGCTTTGCTATTAGGTACTCCCTCCGTTCCACAATATAAGATGTTTTAGATGTTTCACATGTTGTCTAGATTCGGACTAAAAGAATGGAAAGTGGGTGAACACATACACTAAAACATGTCTAGATACATGTGGTACAAATACGAATGTGGAAAAGGCCTAAAACATCTTATATTATGGAACAGAGGGAGTAGAAGAGTAAATATGTATAAGTGTATTATGCATATTATTGAGTCAGTATATATTGACTCTTCAGGCAGTGTAAGGATCTGATGGACAAGTCGTTTCTTTTCCCAGCCGGCTGACTGTATAACATTTTGTCTTGCTCTACCTCCCAAACCTTTATTTAGAAGAGAATGATCATACATGTCTATGTCGTGCTTAGTTTCTATTGGACTCTTTATGCTTGATCGCACATCAGTCTGGTTAATACATCTATATTTTGGATGATTCCTATACCTTTTCTTCTTAATTTTTATATATGTACCTGTAATTTATCTTTTATAAATATTTATAATTGATAATTCCGGGATGCACAACTATACTAGTTATCAATCATGAAAACAGAAAATAGCCAAAACTGTGTTGAGTAGGCTGTGAGCGTGGTGGTACTATGTTGTACATGTGGTTGTGTTGAGGTTTTCTCCATCACAAATCGTTACTGGTGTAGTGATTTGCGTATTGTAGATGCTTGAGATTTGCTCATATAATCTATTATTTTTTTTACACATTAATGGGACACTTGTGATTTCCATTCACTTGCACAAGGCGTCTGTTTCTTACCTAAGCACAACTATTATGATTTCTTGTCCTACTAGCTTCTCTTTTCGGCCTTCTGAGTAAGCTCCCCAAGTTTGTAAACCGCAGCTTGTTTTAAGTATTGGAATAAATTTGCTTAGTGCCCAACTGCACACTGCCGATCGAGTTTGAATTCAGAAACTGTGTACTATATATCAAACTCTTTCATTATGGCTATTTTGTTCGGAAAGTAGTAGTGGCTCCCGAGCTTCAGTGCTCCTACTAGTTAAAAAAAATCGAAAATCGTATTTATGAGTTTCAAAAAAATGTGAAAAATACAGATGTAGCCAATAGTGTATCCATAAAGGTGTAAAATATCAATTTCAAAACCTTAATATTATGAGCTACACAAAAATGAAAAATCTATGACAATTTGGTGATTTAAAAATATGTATATTCAGATCTAAATGTTTGTCATTTTTGTGTAGAAACTATATACAAAGTATTTGAACTTGATTTTTTTACAGGTTTGTGGAATACACCATTGGCTACATCTGTGATTTTTTTCACAATTTTGGAAAACTTTCGAATAGTGTTTTCGAATTTTTTTAAACATCGGGATAACTGGTGCCCGAGTGCACGAAATTTCCTCTCTATTTTGTTCCACTATTGATTTGATTCCTTACAAAGGATAAACACAGATGTTTTAGTGTGTTTTTTGGCGATCCATGTCCATTAATATTCTTTGATGTATTAGTGTGTTTTTCCTGTACAAAATCGTTACTGGTGTCCATGTCCATCCTCTTATATGTTGATTGTTGTTCAATACACAATGTGACATAATGGTTAAACATGTTCTTATACTAGATTCGAACGGCGCGGCTCGCCGCGCAGCGCTTGTTTCTTCTTTAAATTTCTTGCCCGTGGTTACAACCATTTATACAGATCATTTGAAGGACAATTCTATTCATATGAATTTGATCACATTTGAAAGCATATGTGAAATGAGAATGTAGAACATTATACAATGAACGCCTTAAGCAACATGAAATGAGTATTCGAAACATCATACAAACAAAGTCTTAAGAAACCGCTATTTCATCATCTTATTGGCTCAGCTCTGACATCAGATACACCATACATATATATTTCAATTACTCACCAAAAAAGGAGGTACCGCACAGGTTCTTCGCATGGGAAAGGTAATGCTAGGAAACGGAAAAAAAAACATCAATAGTTGTATCATAGAAAATATAATGGGCATAGCTGTACATAACAAAGAATTTAAGATGCAGAGTGAGACATGAGAAGCAGAATTCTTGGAATCGACCCAAATGTCCATTTAGGTGAAAGCAGAATAAATGGATTTATATTAAAGTTCCGCATAGCTTAAGTCCAATGTGATACATGAAATTCTCGCCAAAATCGACCCAAATGACCAAAACGAAATAAGAAAATTGTCCTTTCACTAATGGTAATGGCACATGAACTCTATCCATATGCATTAGCTATCAACTGATATCTCTCACAGTAGCAGCAAACTCATCTATTCACATTGCATAAGACATTGTAACACAAAAGAGA
Organism: Puccinellia tenuiflora; assembly: GCA_012064385.1. Lineage (NCBI taxonomy): Eukaryota > Viridiplantae > Streptophyta > Magnoliopsida > Poales > Poaceae > Puccinellia > Puccinellia tenuiflora. The sequence goes on from QRDG01000341.1 coordinate 139,187, forward strand.
AGGAAGTTTGCAAGATACTGCGACTGAAGTGAAATGGCCAAATACCAAACGTATTATATGTGCATTCTGCCTTGTCGATGGAATTTGTGCCTTCCTATATGGATGTCTAAATAATACTTCCTACTATTGACACAATAAATCACAAAAGTACAGTCAATGCATTTAATTACTTCTTGTTGTGCAAGCTGTAGTTACGGAGTGCAATTAACAATTTTTTGAAACATGGGTTGTGTATATACACGAGTGACGGTAAACAGAATAACCTAGAACTCCACAGAAATGCTAACCAAAATGAAGTCACGTAACAATCCACTTCTTGTAAATGTGAAACAAAGAGAGCAGGAGATTCCAGATTCCAATAAATCTAAATCAACTCTTGAAGCTCCATCCTGTATGTAACAGGTTATGTCATATATATATAACTACTCTATTATTTGCCTAGGAAATCTCACAGAAAATAAAATTAAATCATGCCTCCCACCTACTACATGCTGCCAGCTAATCCATATACTACATTCGATGATTTATTGGTTTGGACCAAGCTGCAAGCACATACATGTTGCACAGCTAACCTATATAGAAATAGAGAGATAAATAGAATGAATATTGCAATTTTTATTTGAACAATAAAAGGTTTTTGGAAATGCATATCTGTATTCATGATGAGAAATCAAAAGTAAGGATGTATTCACCTGGGCTTGTGGGACTGGCAGAGTGAAGCTTATCATGGCAAGAATAGTATCCACTCAGAAACAAATCAACAGTTAAATATTCCCACAAAGGAGTTTTTTATCCTCACTGGACAATCCCCGTCAGACTCAGTTACATGATTGAATGGCCATAGTGTTTTTGTACCTAAATCAAGCAGAGATGTCAGAATTGGTCAAAAAATAGAGATGTCAGAATACAATATATATGAAGACTGCACCAAAATAGTGAAGGAGAATCCCAAAAGGTGTGGGTACCAAGACACTCCTGAATATTAATCATGCATATGAAATCAAAAAGCTGAAACTTACCGAGACATTTTTTGGAAGGACTATAGAACTCAATTTTTCACATTCATATCCATTATCTATTCCCAACAGTATATATACATAAAGTAAAGATTAAGAAGAAGACAGTTATTATTGTAGCTTCATTCACATAGATTTTCCGTAGAATTAAGAAGATAATTTGTCTCTTGTGTTTAATTGATGACATGGCTTCCATAAAGGGAAAAATAAATCATTATTGCCAACAGGACTTTTCTAACATTATTTCTTGAAAACACGCACCCAAATATGTATAATAAGAGACGTCAATATGACAAAAAAAAGTTTCAACAAAACCTAGGCTAGCTGAAAGAAAGAAACAAAAAGGGAACCATGAACCAAAAAGGAAACCAGAACAGGGCATTTATAACATTGTACAGTGATTAAGCATATTTATTGCGCCAATAATTTTAAATATTGTTTGTTAACAAATGGGTTTCCTTTCATTGCTCGCCGATTGCTTCAGTTCTAATTCCTACCGTCTTTAATAGGTCACGTCACGACCAATGTAGAGTTGGATGATTAAACCGAAAACAATCTGGAAAGCAGCAGGGACAAAGAATATCTGAAAGAGTATAGCTTACAACCTTTCCCTGAGGCTGGTGACTCCAATGACGCCTACATGTTTGGAGATATTGGCAATACAGATGTCAAAAAGTCTGCTGCTCCTATAGCCAAGGAAGAAAATCCAGAGTCAAATATTGATCTGGCCCAATGCCAAAACTGTGGGTAGCAAGACACTCCTGAATATTAATCATGCATAGGAAATCGAAAAGCTGAAACTTACCAAGACATTTTTTGAAGGACTTCAGAACTCAATTTTTCTTTTTGCGGGTAACTGTCCAGATTTTCATTTGCGGGTAACTGTCCAGATTTTCACTAATCAAATGTATAAAAAAACCAGCAGCTGATAGAGAGAAGAGATTAAGGCACCTCTGAAAAAATGATTCATACAAAGCATACAGTAGCATATATCAGTGCAAATAAGCAGCAGTAGGTACATGGCCAGGATAAGTTCTGAGCTCAAAATCGTGCTAGTGGATGTTGGAAGCTGATAAATAATGTAGCAAAATCATGCATATTGATTAAGCTGCGTGTCGGCTAATGGATATGAACCAGCAGTGGATCACAGCGAGCAAACAAAATTCAGAGCCGCAACTGGAAGAGGAATAAGTCGATAAGATTAAGTCATCTCAAGCAAATTGTAGAAGCAACCAGCGGGCAGAACAGCACCAGCGGCAAGAACACGGCATGGTCAAACATCAAACAGAGGCAAGGCATACGGCGTAGCGTTCATGTAAGGCGAAAGGAGAAACATGACAAATTCGACCACCATAGCCAAGTAGCCAATCGATTCGAAGCTCACCTCAACCATGATAAAATCTTGCAGCGTCCAGCCTGGGGTTCCTGTCCCCGTCGCCAAGGACATCCCCACACAAGTTGCCAGGACCTGGCCAACATCTGTGAGCCCTACTGCCGGAGGCCTGCGCTTGTACCTCGACCTGGGATTCATTTCCTTTTAGAATCATGTAAAGGAAAGTGAATTAGTGAACATAATCCATCCACAATCAGTACAGTTCATGTACATTCAACCCAAGTCTGTGGCAGAAAAAAGGCAATGGCTTATCTCATAGATTTCGGACCATGCTCAAAATATTTTACCACATGGATCATGAAATATGACAGGGTGGGATAAATGAGAAAGCAATTACAAAATAAAAGAAGGCATTAATCCAGATTGAACAAAACACCAAATTAGATGAGGATTTTTTTATCAAATGCCCAATCCAGTTTCTGTATCCATGTATGAAAGGATTGGTTCAGTCCAAAACACATACATGCTTGATACTCAAAACATCATTAATCCAGTTTGAACAAAACACAAAATTAGATGAGGAATTATTTTTTATCAAATTCCAATATATCCAGTTTCAGCGTCCATGTATGAAAGGATTGGTTCAGTCCTAAAAACATGCACTCTTGATACTCAAAACGTAATAAGATAAAATAAATTTCAGATACACAATGGCAATAAAAATAATTTAAGCTAATCACATGGCAAATGTATTCAAGATAATGACCTGGCCATGCTCGTCTTTCCACGCAGCTCAGACTCACCAGGCTCAAGATGTTCTAAGTTTACCGTACCACCAGGAGTAGCATGGCAAATGTATTCAAGATAAAACAAAGAAAAATGGTTAGTGATCATAACACACATGCTTTCAAAATACACCATACCAGGAGTAGCAGTATTGATTTCTTAATATTTCACTCCACTATAATAGACTCGAATAAAAAACTGAACACTACTATTTAATTAGCTTCAATCTTTTACATAGTAACAATAATTAGCTTCAATCTTTTACATAGTGACAATGCAGACAATAATTAGCTTCAATCTTTTACATAGACTCGAATATATATTTTGCACGCCCTGCTGTAGAGTAATTCTGGCCAAATGCAATACAATATAATTGAGAAAATTACACCTCTATTTCCATGTACACGAATACATATGTTTGATTACTAATATCAGTTTATTCCGAGCAAGCATGGCCCAAATACAAAAGTGAACACTACTTCCATTGATTGAGAATTGATTCAAACACCAAATGCTACCGAAACTTAAATCTGAACTGCACCATTGTTGGTCCATTAAGGCATACAATGATGCAAATTGATCCACCGAAAAAGGAATCATCAATGAACACACATACAAACATAGAGAGATATACATAGATTAAAGTGAGGGGGAGATTAAAATCATATTATGCACAAGATAACAAATATATTAATCGATAGCACTGTTAGGCAATCATACAATTCTATTCTAATTAAAATCAAAGGCACGGTACAGGTCAGTAGAATTGCTAACAATTGCTTAAGCTAGTGGGCCAAACAACCCAGTTTTGATTTTTCATCTTTGCTGAACCAAAATACCAAGAGTGTGAAAAAAATATGAGAACAACCTGCTTGGAATTTTGTCAAACACCTTGTAGTCATAGATAAACAGAATTTGCACAAACAAACATGATTTTTTTGGGATTAAATCAACTGCTGCCTTACATGTGAGTTCAGATCGTGTTGAGTGCCTGGGAGAAGGGAGTGACAAAGCACAAACACCTTGTAGGCATACATATTTACAATCTGCACATACATACAGGATCTGGATGGATTAAATACAGAGAGGAAGAAAATCACGAGGAAGAGAAGATCCTGTGCACCTGCGTTCCATGTGAGGCTGGACGTTCCATGTCTTGACGCTGCAGGCCTCCATGGGAGGCTGATAGGAGAGCTTGGAGGCGACGGCCCGTATTCTTCCACCTAGATTAGCCGGAGATGGAGGCTGCAAGCTCCGACCAGTTGCTAATCCCAGCAACGTCATGGCCTGTGACAGCGGTGTGCTGCTCTTCCCGGCGACGAATCGGCATGGGCGAGCCACCTCCTCAGCGTCGTCGCCGCCGGCGGCTGAGAGAGAGAGAGCGAGAGGAGGTGAGACGGGAGAGAGAGAGAGAGGCGGAGGGGTTGGGGACTGAGTTAGTACCTGCACGCAAGAGTGAGAGATGAACGGTGGCGCGGTCTGCTCCATCTTGTCCCTGGCCTCACCGGGATCAAATCTTGCAGAAGCAAAATGACACACCGCAGAAGGAAACATGGCTGCAACCTCGTTGATGCACCGCCTCTGCTACCGCTCTCCCTCGCGTGACCTCATCTTCCTCTCTCTCTGCTCGTTCCCGAGCTTTCCCAGCCCGGCCGCCGCCGTTGCCCGGCCGCTTCTCCCTTCCCGGCTGCCGCCGCCCTGTCTAGCCTGACCGTCCTGCCCGGCCATCGCCGCAGCCCGGTCGCCTCTCCCCCAGGCCTCCGTCTCCGCCTTGACCTGCCACCGCCGGTGGTCCGCCCTCTGCGCTCGCTCCTGCTCCTTCTCCTCTCCAGTGCCATCCCCATCTCCTCATCCACCCGCGGCGCTGCGTCCGGCGCCCTCCAACTGCGGGAGCCGAGGAGTGTGAGCTGGAGGAGGAGGGGGAGGGGGCCGTGGTGGGGAGGAGCAGTGGCGGCGGGAGGAGGAAGAGGATTGGGGGAGGAGCGCGAGGGGGAAGGAGGCGATGGAGGCGGAGACAGAGGAGAGGAGAAGGGGATCGGGGGGGGGGGGGGGGGAGAGACGACGCGGGGATCGGGGGCTAGGGTTTTCACCGCGTGGGACACAGCTTATATACCAACAGACGCGAAATGACGATTTTGCCCCTGAAGTTCGACGGAATTACAGGCCCTGCCACAGCGCGAAAAAACGGACGGCCACGATCGAGTGGCAATCCTATAGGACGGCCGGATCTTTCTGAGCTCTGGGAAGCCTCAGGTTTCCCCCAAGATTGTATGCTTTAGATGCTTACGCTGTAGGCTCATGTAGATAGTGCAGGGGTTGCTCATACGGTTGCTACGGAGGAAAAGGATGACGAGGCTGTGCCCCCAAACAACAAAATGTATGGCTTATTTTTACTTGTATCTGTTAGAGTATACGTGTACGTACCCGTTATGGTAGTATAGATAGAGTTAGGATCCGTGTCCGTCTATTCCATAACTTGTCTTGTACTCCAAACCGGTCCCCTGTACGCCTATATATACTCGCCCCTAAGGCTCAATAATACATCCAATATATTCCGCCAATCTCCCTCTCTCTCGTTCTACATGGTATCAGAGCGGCGAGATCCTAAACCCTAGCCGCCACCGCTTCCGTGCCGCGCCGCTCCCGGGGAGGTCGATCTCCATGATCTCCGCCGGGGGCTGCGCAACCCGTACGCAGGGTTCGTCTGCCGATCCGTGATCGGCTGCCCTGCATGTCTTTTTTCTTCCGATCCGTAGATCGGTTTTTCTCTCCGCCGGTCGCTCGACCGGCGTTTTCTTTTTTGGTTTGCCGATCATAGATCGGATTGCGTCGCCCACCGCCCGTCGTCTTCTCGCGCCTCTACTCCGACAACGGCATCGACCTGCACCGGCCCGCTCCTCGACAGCCGGCTATTGCGGTCGACTCGCCGGCGCCGACTCCGCACCGGCCGGCTCCTTCAGGCCGGCTATCACGGCTGACTCGCCAGCGCCGACTCCGCTCCGACCGGCTCATCTTCACCGACCGCGCAGCAAGGCCGAACGCGCCGTCCAAGGGACGCCTCGATGCGTCGCAGCCGGCTTCCCTCGCCCGCACGGTCTCCATCGCCGGTTCATCTTCGCCGTCATCGACCGGGACTTCACCGAAAACTTCGCCATCGATTCCGATGTACGCGTCGTCGTCGCCGCCATGGCGCGTACCGCACCGCGTCGGTCTGATCAACCGATCGCGCACCTGCAACGCCAAGCACGTCCCCGAGCACGCGCCTACCACCGATCGAGCTACGGGCTGCCGCCGCGTCGCCCCTTCGGGCCGCGCCGCCACCGCCTTTGGTCCATGTTGCCGGCTGCCAACGCGCCTTCCCAGGCGTGTACGCCGCCAGCGGCACCCGCCGTCGCCCCGACCCGCGCGCTGCTGCTACGTCGCCCCTTCGGGCCGTAGCGCCGCGGCACGCCGTTCACTCCGCCGTCCCCGCGCGTCGACTTCCATGTGGTATGCGCCGCGTCGCTTCCCTAGGCGCGGGAACGCCACCGTCCGCGCATGGTCTTCGTCACGCCGCCGGGTTCTTCCTCGCCAACTTCGAGTACGCCGCCGCGCTTGTACAGGTAACCTGCATGGCCCTCTAGGCCGTCGCGGGTCCCGCCGACTACACCTTATCCAGGCGTTTCAGCATGGCCACTCTAGGCCGCCGTTGCCTTCGCCGCCTTCTACGTCTTCATCCACCACGACCTCGTCGCCAACGTCACCTTCTCGTGCCCGACTACTTCTACTCCGACAACCACGGACGACATCGGCACCTTCTACCCCACGCCGATTGGCGCCGCAACCATCGTCGAGCCCTCCTCTGCTAGTCCCTCCGACGATGGCGTAAAGTTCATGGTGTTCCCTACCCCTGCTCGCACGGTACTGGCAACACTGGTGTGTGCCTTCGTCCCCGACGTGTCCCCGGGTCTGGCAAACTCAGGACGGCACCTCGTCTTCATCGGCTTCGACAACGTCCTCAGCATCGACTCCTTCCTCTACGACCGCCTCGACTGCGTCACCGACTTCTTCTACGCGTACTCGGTTCTGGCAAAACCGGAGTATGCCTTCGTCCCCAACGTGCGCATGGTTCTGGCAAAACTATGTCCGCACCTCGTCCTCGACGGCTTGGACTGCGTCTTCTCCGACATCGGCATCCTCGACGACTATCTTGATGCGCCTCCGTCATTCTCCACGCGTACTATGCGCACACGGCTTCATGTGCGGCTACCTCGACACCGGCAACCCCGACCACGACATCGACCACGGCAACCCCTCGCACGGCTACCTCGACCAAGGCGCCACCGCCTAACGCTCTCGGCTCCCTCGACATCGGCACAAAGGGCTATCCACCTCGCTTGAGTACCTCATCACCTTCCTCTACAGTCCAAGCTTCTGCGCCGCGACACCGTCCACGACGTTCCCGCTAGGACTGCGGGGGGATGTTAGCCCACTGGATTCTTCTTCGGCTTATATCCAGTCTGACCGTCCGCGACGTTCATGTTGTTCACGACGCTACCGCTACGACTGCGGGGGGATGTTAGAGTATACGTGTACGTACCCGTTATGGTAGTATAGATAGAGTTAGGATCCGTGTCCGTCTATTCCCTAACTTGTCTTGTACTCCAAACCGGTCCCCTGTACGCCTATATATACTCGCCCCTGAGGCTCAATAATACATCCAACATATTCCGCCAATCTCCCTCTCTCTCGTTCTACAGTATCGTCATGAAAATGACCATACATAGGATTGCTCTTGTAGAGTACTAGAAGAATACCCCGCACGTTGCAGCGGGAATTCTTAAAAAAATATTATGTAACTGAAATGGGTATAAGACACATCTAATATTCAATTGTTATTGATCACAATAGTTGAAACACTACATTTAATTCGCGTGAAATTGTTGAATATTGATGACTAAATATTAGTGACGTGGATAATTATATGGTTAAACAAAGATGACATGGATAGGTTATATGAAAGATGTATTATTATTAATTATGTTAGTGGAGATGACATGGACAATTGATTGGCTAAAATAGTGTGTGATGTGGATAGCTTGTATGTTGAGTTAGAAAAATAATTAGTGCACTTAGTGGGGTTTTGTTTTATAAGAGGTATATAGATTATCTGCAATGTCCATACATAGGATTGCTCTTGTGCTGGTGAATTTTACTTGCATCGTTAGGCGCGAAAGATGAAAATGACCATTCAGAGACATTGTTTCTGTCTACTTTGTTGGTATGTGTACATACGATGGGGAATGTATATGAAAGCTCTCCCATCGTTCAAACAATTTTCTGGTTGTGAAAGGAACGCCTCTGCTGCATTCTGTTCGATGCCCGAAACAATGTACAGACAATCATTGACGAAACAAGTAGTAAGTGTAGAATTCCTTCTCAATCTTCGTCGAGGCAAGCCCAAGAGCAGGCCAGATCCTCGCAAACGGCCCATCTCGAAAAAATGGAGGGAAAACCCTCAAAAGCGAGGGAAAACTATACCCCCGTTCCCCAAATGCGCGCAAACCACGACACAGTTGCAAGATGGAAACCCACGCCGAGCTCTCCGACGGCCGCAACCCTGGCCCGACTAATCCGGCAGCGATGGATGAACCACGCGACGACTCCGCCGCTGTAGCCCCGTCCCTCGACGGCCTCGACGCACTCCCTGGCCCCAACCAGGTTCGTTCTCATCACCGCCCTGCCCCCGGGTACCACACGATGGATTCGCCGCCACCGCTTTTCTTGAATATCTGTGTGTTTTGATCTCATAGGGTATCGCCGCCGGTGCGAGGAAGCGGAAGTCCCCGGCGACGGCGACGGCGACGGCGACGGCAAAGGCATTGAGGAAGCCTCGCAAGCAGCAGGTCTGTACTTTACTGTGCCCATCCACCCCCCTGCCCCCAGCATTATTGCTTGGCAGTTTGCTTAGTCTGAATCTGTTGCATCTATGTTGTGGCATTGTGTGGTGCAGGTTGAAGAACCGATTCAGATGCCTGTGTACTACGGATGCAGCACAGAGTTTGTGCGCGGCGAAGATTTAGTTGAAGATTGCTCGGAAGCTTATGCAGAGACCATATGTGCCCACATAGTCGGTGAGCTACCACTACAGCCACAGTCCATGTCATTGGTTGATCTACAGCTCTGGATCTTCAAGCTGTTTCGGCTCCACCCAGAAACACAAGATCTCAAAATTAAGGGGTTCCTCAAACAACGCACCACCGACTCGTATGATCCGGAGGAACCTGACTGGTATATGGAGTACTGGCCGTGGGAGAGTTGTGATTTTTGGAGTGACAAATGCTGGTGCTCCTTTGCCAAGAAATTGAAGAGAAAAAGAAATGTGACGCAGAGGTTCATGTTGTATGTGCAATCCTCTGAGATCAGGCACTATGACATTTTGCTCAAAGCTATACATGATGATTACTCCCAACTGGTGAGAGTTGTGTTGCCTGGGACCAAAAGCCTGTCAAGTACTGGCTGCTACTTCGGCGACCTTGGCGAAAAACTGACAATGACAGCTAAGGAAATTGTTGATTATCTCACTGGTCACTCAGACGAGCAGATTAGTCCTGCTGAGGCATGGAGGGCAAGACAATTTGCTCTTGAGAGGAAATATGGTACATTTTATGATGCACACAACTTTGCCCCGAGGTTACTTAAGGACATAGCACGTAAAAACCCTGGTTGTTTTGTAGACATCAAGGATGCAGAAGTTGCAGGGTGCAAGGATTTTCGGGTCCTCCAGCGTATGTTTTGGGCATTTGGACAGTGCTTACAGGCCTTCCGTACTTGTCGCCCCGTTCTATGTATTAAGGGCATAGCACTATGCGGGAAATATCAAGGGGTGCTGTTGACGGCGGTAGCATTAGATGCCAATGATTCCTCCATTCCAGTAGCATGTGCTATCGTTGACGGCGAGACCAAGGAAAGCTGGCTGTGGTTTCTTAGGAATTTGGAGCGAGCAGTGGTGCACCAGTCTCATGTTTGCATTATACACGATTACAAAAGGGAGTTGAGTGATGCTGTGGAGGACCTTCTGACTTCTCGTCAACGACAGTGGAAGAGAGCAGAAAGCCGGTGGTGCATAGAAGACCTTGCTGAAGATTTCTTTGCATATTTTGGCGACAAGAAGCTGGTGATGATGTTCAAGAAACTTTGTCTGCAGAAACGACTCCATAAGTTTAGTAAAATATGGAAGGAGCTAGACGAGTTGACGTCCAAATATACGGAGGAGAAAGAACATGGTGCTAGTGGAAAAATGCAGCAGGAATCTGTCGAGCATGATGTGGCAGAGCTTGAAGCAGAAAACCTATGCAAACAACCTTATTCAGTGGAGGATGTGAAGGAAGGAAATCGTGTTGATGACAACAATAGAAAAATAACAAAGTTCTCAGACTGGATCCATCTGAAACCAAAGGAGAAGTGGTCATTGGCGTATGACAACAATGGTGCAAGATATGGCATCATGGGCAGTGATATAGCTGATGTATACAAGAACGACCCTATATTGAAAGGGGTAATATGCCTTCCGCTCAGTGCCATAGTGGAGTTGACATTCCTGCGCTTGGTAGACTACTTCAAAAATGCAAGCGCTGCAGCAAACAAAGCGATCGGCAACCCATCAATTAACTTCCCAGAACGTGTCCAGATTGAAATGAATTTAAAAATGCAGAAAGCTGAGATGCATAAATATTTTCAGAAGTACACCGATGACGAAAATGTTCTTGCTGGGGAAGAGGTTCGGAAATTTACGGTTAAGGGAAAGAATAGGGAGGTGACTGTTCACCTGAAGTCGGAGCATATCCTCAGCATGAATAAGTCTGAAGGTTCCACAATTCGAAAAACAGTCACATGTACATGCAACAGGCCACAGCTACTCCACAAGCCTTGCTCTCATGTCATTGCCATCTGTTGTGAGATTGGGGTTAGCACTGCTACATACATGTCCCCATACTACTGCCTGCCCTATCTAGTTTGCACCTGGAAGCAAAAATTCAACAAGTTCTCACACGACTACAGAAATGTTGTACCAGTCTACTTCAGAGATCATATACCAACTTGGATCCCAGACAAAAGATTGGAGTGTGGTCTTCCTGTTTGTCTGTCATCGGACTGCGTACAAACTGCTGTGGTCGAGGAAGAGCAACATAGCAGTACTGAAGATGCATCAGTTGCACACAATCAAGGTACCAAGACACAGTCAGAAGAACCCAGCCAAATTTGAGCTTCTAAAATCATCTGTCAAACTCCCAAGTTATGCATATTTTGGGTGCTTAATATGTGTCAGCCGTTGTGATTAAGTTATCCTATGTAAACTCTGAACCTCTATTATTATTTGCAGTACTTCCATGTTGTGCGGAAAACTCTACTTTCTTTTCTAGTCGGTTACAGGTTGATATCTGAATCTCTTGCTTGGTTTATATCTTCCTGAAACTTTTTTTTTTGAATTGGAACCTGCGATTCCATTAGATAATTGGCTCTGATATTGCCATCCGTGTCACGGATCACAAATCCCCAGCCTCCACTGCCTGTTTCCTCAGAAAAAGCCCTATCACAGTTAATTTTTCGATCTGTCACTCTCAGGTGGAGACCATCTCGTCTGGTTTGTTGCACTACTTCCAACCTTAGTGTTTTTGCAGTATTGTGCAGATTCTGCCGCCCAGTACCTTGCCTGCGCAACCACCTCATTGACGAGGAGTATATATATCATCTCTACAGAACTGATCGGCTTCGGCTTGGGAGTCAAAACAATGACGCCGGCGGCAGGGAACATGCAAACCCTAACCCTGCCAACCGCGGCTCATAGCCAGCCAGCCATTGAAGATCTCCCTGATGAGTTGCTTGCGGACATCCTCCGCCGCCTCCCTCCGCGGGGACTCGCTGCCTGCCGGAGCGTCTGCAAGCATTGGCGCGCCGCCGTCGTCGACGCCCATGGGCTGCTCCTCGCGGTGGCGCACCTCGTGCCGGGCTCTCTCCGCGGCATCTTCATCAACTACGTCACGGAGCGAAGCCTCGGATTCTTCTCCCGCACCGCGCCGGGCATCGATGTCACGATGAGTTTCCTGCCAGCTGCTGGCCAGTCGAGTCGCGACCGTGCCGTCCTGGACCACCGCAGCGGCCTCCTCCTCTTCGAGAACGGGGAGGCGATGCACGTCTGCAACCCGGTGACACGGCGGTGGGTAACGCTGCCGATCCCGCCGCGCGTACCCCCCGCATATAGCCACTCGTTTTCCTACCGCCGTCGTATGTACTTGATGTTCGATCCAACCGTGTCGCTGCACTACCATGTACTATATTTCCCTGATGTGCTTGACAATCAGATTCCACTACAACCAGCCGGTAGTGAGCTACAATGTTCAAGACCAGCTGATTACGACGAGGACAACAACAACAACAACTTGGGCTCAATGGAGTGGCCACCCTACATGTACCCAGTGCAAGTGTTCTCGTCAACAACCAACCGGTGGGAGGAGAAACAGCTTATCCGCCAAGGTGCCGCGGCCGTTACTGTCTCGGATGTGAAAGCAGATTGTTGGTCGCCACTTAGCTGCCGCAGAGCGTGTCGAAACCACGCGGTGTTTTGGCGGGCAGCATTCTACGTACACTGCGACATTGGTTTCATCATGAGGTATGGACGATCAAGTACTTTTGTTTGTTGAGTAGCGTTTTGTTCCTACTTACTTTTTACTTTTCATCATCCGCCATTTTCTTTAAAAAAAATCATATATATATGCATGTAGGTTGTCATTGGAAGAACAAACGTATCTAGTGATCAAAACCCCAAATCTAGATACAACCGGCGGGTACGAGAAATGTCCTGATCTTGCTACATACGGGTATCTAGGGAAATCCAAACATGGTGTCTATTACACTGCTATCCATTTGTACCAAGTTCACGTGTGGGTACTACTGTACAACACATCAGAATCAAGTCAAACACCCGAGTGGGAGTTGAAGCATCAAGTTGACCTTGAGCCTTATGTGAAGCCATACTACAACCGACGCTTCACACAAGAAAATATTGAAAAGTGTTGGATCTTAGATTCTCGTGATGAAGAGTCAAGAGACTACGAATGGGATTCTAGTGATGATAGTACTGACGTTGATGCAGAAGAAGAGATTGACATGGATTATGAAGATTGTTACTTTGCCTTGGAGTTGCTCGGGTACCATCCTTACAAAGAAATTGCTTTCCTGGGCAACCGTTTTCAAGGGTTTGCTTACTATCTGGACAACTCCAAAGTACAGTACTTGGGGTCACCTTACCCAGCGCAAAGAGACAAGTTTCGTCATCGGTTTTTGCTACCCAGACTACAACCCTTAATCGAGTCATTCATCTACACTCCTTGCATGGACGATCTGCTTCCTTTTGAGAATTAATTAATGATCATGATGAGTAGTTACTTCATTTAATTGAGAGAATAATCAGATGGTGGATGGGGGCACTATATGTTTGACGATTGAATATAGTTCTTTTTTTAACACAAATACAATTTGTTTCTCATTGCTTTTCGTTGTAGGTTTTCCATTACGTTATGCTGAATTTTTGATTGCCGTGTTTAGTTTTCAGGTGTCGTGATTGGTATTTTGGATGAAACATATTGAATATATATAATTTCCGTGACCGATTCAAAGATGATCTCTCACCCTTCAACATGTATGCTCTAGTAGAGTACTAATAAGCGTGTATGTGCAACGTACGTCTCAACTATTTGCTTAAACTGTAATGTTTAGAGAAGTTAAATGATGGTACATAGTCACCCCTTGGAACAAGTTCAGAAAACAACTATTAAAACAAGGTCATATTAATTTATTGTTTCCAAGCCATTTACTTTCTTATGTTCGTTCTAGGTCACGTGTGAGAGACGTTTTATGATAAACTATTGTCATGATTTATGAAGGATTGACCTCCAAAATGCCTACATATGAGAGCGCTTGAAAATATTCAGTTAAGAACCACAATTGATCTATTCACTCAAGCATATTTTGGAAGACTGGAAATAGCAAGTCTAGCCCCCTTTCCTTCTTTGCGCTCCTGTCGCCCCCTCCCCCCCCCGAAAGAATAAACGATGTCCCGGATGTCGCCTAGAGGGGGGGGGGGGTGAATAGGCGATTAATTTTTTTTCTATTTAGGGGCTTGATAATTGCGGAATAAAACTATGTGTTTAAATTAACAAGCCAACAACCTAAAATACTAGGTTTGCCTAAGTGCACCAACAACTTATGCTAAACAAGGCAAGCAACAGGGTGAAAGCTAGATAAAGAACTTCAAGCACGAAGGCTATCACAATGTAAATTGCATAAGTAAAGAGCTCGGGTATAGAGATAACCGAGGCACGCGGAGACGAGGATTTATTCCCAAGTTCCTCCTTGTTAAGGGAGTACGTCTCGTTGGAGGGGTGTGAGCTCGCCACAAAAGGCCTACTCAAGATGTCACAAAGGCCTCACCCTATTCTCTGATGAACCACACCCAAAGGTTTGGTTCACCTTCCTCTATCGGAATCCTTCAAGGCGGAATCCGGATCCTTTACAACGTTTGGGGCACACACCCACAACTAAATCGGGGGCTCCCAACACTTGCCCGAAGCTTCACAACTCGAAGTATTCGCGGGCACCTCCAACCGTCTAGGGTACACAATGCACCCAAGAGGCACAAGCTCTTGGGAACACAATGCACCCAAGAGTAACAAGCTTCTCAACGTCAATCCCACGAATCACCGTGGAGAGCACAACCCGATGCAACTAATGCAAAAGGCAAGAACACACCAAGTGGTCAAATTCTTCTCCCCAAAATCCAACCAAAGCAACTAATGCTATGGAGGAATTTAGGAGGAAGAACAAAGGAGAAACACTAAGAACTCCAAAATCTAGATCCAACGAGTTCCCCTCACTTAGAGGAGATTTTGTTTGGTGGAAGAGTAGATCTAGACCTTCTCCTTCAATCCTCCAAAAATCAACGAGTTTGGGTGGAGGGATTGAGAGATCTATGCGATTTGAGCTCTTGCAACAATGGAGGAAAGAGAGGAAAAGGAAGCTCAAAAGGTTGGGGAACCATTGGGGAAGAAGGCCCCTTAAATAGGTCAACCAAATATCCAACCGTTATGCCCAGAAACGCGCCGGGGCGGTACTACCGGACATTTTACCGGTACTACCGCCCAAAAACAGAGGCTAGAATCCATAAGCGGAAGTAGGGGCGGAAGTAGGGGCGGTACTTCCGCCCTTTGAAAAATTGTCGGAACACCGATACCAAAACGAGCATAACTTTTGCTTCCGGACTCCGTTTTCGATGATCTTGGGCTCGTTGGAATCGTAACAACGAGCTCTACAAGAATATATAAAGAAACATCATAGTCCAACAAGGTAGGATAAAATCAAATGTAGAAAGGTAAACCTTCTCTAAAAAGGAACAACCGGTAAATTCTCCAACATAAAAAACCAACAAGTTTTTCATCAAGACTCCGTTTTCTATGATATTGGGCTTGTTTCAAAGATAATCACAAGCCCTACAAGATCATGCATATACATATCATAGTCCATCATGTGAGGAGGAAATCATAAGGAGAGAGTTTGACCTCTCTTAGAAGAGACAAACCGGTAAAACCTCCAATATCAAAAACGCAAGACGATATTCATGAAATCCGTTTTTGATGAACTAGAGCTTGGTATGGAGATGAACACAAGCTCTAAATTCTCACAAGGATAAAAGCCAAATAACAACCAAGAAATAAAGATGATTGCAAGGATGCAAGGATGCAAAAGTTTGAGCTCTCCACGAACGATACGATCAAGATACTCGGTCGAGAGCCCCTCTTGATAGTACGGTTATCTATCCTATAACCCGGTCGCTCAACTAACATCATGAGACCGGTAAAATAGAAAACCTATCAAGATCATACCTTTGCCTTGCGCATTAATCCACTTGAGGTCGATGATGACGATCTTCATCTCCTCAAGATGAACCACCTTTCTTGATTGTGCTTCGCTTGGTGAAGATTCACATGATGCTCCCCCATACACCAATATGGGAGAACTTCTTCTTCGGCATATCTTCACTTGGACTTGAGTGTTGATCAACACGTACTTAGCCTTGATCAACAACCACTCTTCTTCCCTTAATATTGACTCCAACAAATGGAGATCAAGCAACACAAAAGGACACACCTACAAGTAGCTCAATACAAACATTAGTCTATAGAGATTGTCATTAATTACCAAAACCATGCATGGGAGCAACCATGCACTTTCAATCTCCCCCATTTTGGTAATTGATGACAATCCCTTTTTACGAGGGTTTATATAACGAATAGAGCATTCTTGCAAGACAAACGAGCAAGAATGCAAGCGCATGCATGGCAAATGCAACAAAAGCATAAAACCCAAATTCCCTTAAACCCTCTAAACTTCTCCCCCATTGGCATCGATTGTCGAAATGGGAAGAAAAATTTAGAGAGCCAATATAATATGAGTTCCTCCATAAAGGTGATGACAATCCCTTTTAACGGAAAATTAGAGGAAATCAAACCATATTGAGGATCCAAAGATTGCAAAAAGGATGAAATCATTCTAAACATCTCCACAAAGGAGAAAAGCAATCAAAAAAATCCAAAGCGAGAGTTCTAAATAAAAATGGAGAAGCTCCCCAATGTTCATGCACAATGAGGAGTGCACAAATATGGAATCCTCACTCCCCCAAAATCATCTAGAACACTCAACAAGTGCAAGAGTGCATAATGCAAAAGCAAATCATAGCACTTGCACCAAAGATGTGGTTGAGCCATAAGAAGATACCAATTTTCAAAGATTCGACATAAGATAGGCCCAACCGAGATAAAAGGATCTTTTTAAAGAAATATGTTCACAAGCTTAGGGATACCAATTGGAAATTAAAACCAATTGAAAATGCCAAAAGCTAGTGAGATCATTTAGCCGATAAAACTCAACATGCTCACCATGGTAAGCATGAGGTAAAAAGATCCTCAACAAAAACATGAGTGTGTAAAGAAACCAATAAACATAAGACAAGCACTCATGAGCTAAACTTGGAGCCACCAAAGAATTATAGATGAAAACAAGATAGCTCAAGGGAATTAGGATACCAACTAAAAGGTGACCTCTCTCATATGTATAGGTTTCTAATTAGACAAACCATTGAAGATATACATCCGCAAAGAAACATATACATACGAAATGGTTCGGGAAAAAGGAGAACAAGGTATCCAAAAAAGAAGTCATAAATATACAAACGAGATTGTTGCTTAAAAGCATATCACAAAGCTCAAATTCATCTCATTGTATATACATGAACTTCAAATATATCAAATGCATCACACATATCACTAAGGGAACAAGAGATAGTGGAGATGCTTTGAAATAGGCGACAAGTATCACAAAGGAATAATATCAATTGAAGAAAAGGTTTTTGCAAATTCATCACACATATCACAAAGATATATTAAGTGAAGGAAATAAGCCAAAACCACAACAATTGCACATAAAGGACTTCATGCCAAGAGGCAACCTACACAAGGTTGAATACTAGAGAAGTATGCATGGGATAGATACTTGTTACCGAGATGACATTGGTGATGAAGATGATGAGAGTTGGTTTGACATCAAAGCTTGACTCCGATAATCACACGGTGAGAACACCTTCCTTATGAATGAGGCAAGCATCCAATGCATCTCCATTGTACCTAAAACAAAATTAGAGTACAAAATAGTTCCCAAACTCATTGGGTCCCATAGTAGTTAGATAGACTACAATATATAGGAAACACTCCACATAAATATGTGCATATAGATATGAAATTGAATTTCATGCACATCTTAGCCGATTTAGGATTCGGTGGAGTATCCCCTATATATTGAATCAAGAAAGACTAGCATGCCATAAAATATATATACGAGTAAATATGCATGCATAGACTTACAAGAACCAAACGAGATATAATTTGGACGAAAACACAAAGTAAACCAAGAAGAGAGCACACCAAAGTGTGACACAAAGAGGTTGTCCAAATTATATCAAAATCCAAATCAACACATGATTGAGGAAAAATCAAATCAACATATGATTGATTCCAAAACACATCAACACATGAGGTGTGATATCAAAAGGAATCGCATCAAAACAACACATGATTGATAAGACACCAATTGAAAATAAGATACCAATTAAAAACAAAAAAATACCAACTAGGAGAAAAGATACCAAGAAGAGGATAAAGTTTGACCGAAATCAAGTAAAGTAAGATAAAGCAAAAAGGTATCAAGACTCCCACAATAAATATCAATTGGAACAAATATCTATGGCGGAGATGTTAAATTCCAATTAATACCAATTGAAGGTACCAACACAAGATAAAGAATCAAATACCAATTGAAAGGATCAAAAATTGATAGATAGGTTAGTGTTCTAAATAAAAAGGAATGCTCCCCCAATATTCATGCATTATCTTTGATATTTTCATTTGAATACAAAATGCATGCACAAGGGATCATTACTCTCCATATTTTATTTACAACACTAAACATTACCAATTGAAAAATGGGATCCATTCAAAAGGCAAGGAAGGCAATAGATAAAGCAAATCAACGCAAGAGCCAATGTGAAGATGGTCTACAAAATCCACCACAATTACTAGTATCACTTGTCATGGACAAGGAGTATATAGAGATATTTCTCGGTGGTATAAAGGAATGATGTTCAAGACCAACTTCACAACAAATAAGCATATGGCAAGAGATAAGAGATAAAACACCATATTTTGAAAAGGTTTGTTGGTAGTTTCAACTATTCGAACCAACCGGCAAAGCCATGGTTAGAATAATATGGAACAAATGGTTTCTCAAATAATATATGAAAAGCATATTAGAGAAAAACCACACCAAGCAAAATCACACACACAAGAGCCAAAGGATAACCAAAATGGAAAAAGGAACTTGTTCGAGCAAACATGCCACATAGGAATAAGATAATTTACAATATAAAATCTAAGTGGCCAACCTCAAATGTTCACATTGTTATGGGATTGTAATATGCACATAGCTTATTACTCCCCCATAATGTGATAATTCATTTTATTTTTTAAACAAGAGGCAAATAAAACCAACTAGAGAGATTAATGGACATTGTAGAATTTGAATTTCTCATGAATATGACTAGCACCACATAGTAACTAGATAATATTGAAATATCAATGCTAGGTGGTGTGCCTCATGTACACACATTTTTAGGTTTGTGAGGTGCACTAAGCACATCACTCCCCCAAAATGGGATAGTCCATTAATATCTCAAAGAGCCAAATTAAATCCACACAAGATCCAATAAAGCTCAACTCAAATTTACACATACATGATACACCACTATCATACACAACCTTGAATGACAAGACAAGTAGGAAAGGAGCATATCATATACAAGCACATGCTAGGAACAACACTAACACATGCAAGGGAGCAAGCAACTTTCAATGTATATATGAATTAAATACAAGTTACCGCAAGGAGGAAGCATTGGATATGAGATAGATATGTGATAATCCAATTGACTTGGCTTGATGAAATAAAACCATGAAAATCCCTCAATTCTTCAAAAGTAGTCGAGTCTCCAATGTCCTCCACTAGCACCTATTGATCAAGTTGAAGCTTGTTGGTCCCCAACCAAGTTGGGTCCTAAGAGATTAGTCACAATAGGCTTGGGAACCCAAATGGTTCTTTTCTTGACACCACTTTGAGTCCCCACATATTTGGCAAACACATTGCCAATCCTATCCTTCCCAAGAGAATAAATATCATCAATTATGATAGGGTTGGATGGGGTACCGTTAGTGCATAAAGAAGCAAAATGACCCTTGCCACGGCAAAGGTAGCAACACCGACTCTTCTCTTTCTTCTTAATAGGCTCCTCAACATGAGAAGCATTGACTTGAGTCTTCTTAGGAGGTGGCCTTTGTTCAACTCGTGGTTGAGCACGAGATTGAACAAGAGGCCGCTTCCCTAGTTGCTTCTCACTAAGAGGCTTCTTCTTCATTGGGCAATCCCTAACATGGTGCCCTTCAATCTTGCACTCGAAGCAAGTGATCTTGGCCGGATTCTTGATTTGAACTTGGCCCTTCTTCTTCTTCTTCTTCTTCTTCTTCTCAACCTTGGACTTGGTGTTGTTGTTGGAGTTGAATCCAAGTCCACTCTTGTCATTGGGGGATTGTTGCACACTCAACATGTTGTCAAGTGCACTCTTCCCTTCATGACGCTTTTCCAAGCCTTTCTTCAAAGAAGTGACTTGGGCCTTGAGGTCTTTTATTTCCTCTACATGGTTAGTGGCAACAAAAGCACTAGAGGAAGTAGAAGCTTCATTGCAATGACAACAAGGAAAGACAAGTAATTCATCACAAAAGGTACCAACATTGTGAGTGGATGAACTACTAGGACTAGCACATGGCAATGTAGCATTTTTAGTTACGGTTGTGCTATTATCCACATGAGGCTCCAAAGATGTTACCTTGGTAGTGATAGCCTCATGAGCTAACTTTAGACTAGCATAGGATGCTAGAAGATCATCATTAGAGCTTGATAGCTTTTTATGACTTTCTTCCAACTCCCTATACTTTCTACTTAGCAACTCAAGTTGAGCCCTTAGCTCAACATTCTCCTTCAAAGTAGATGCTTCACAAGAAATGGAGTTAGTAGCACAAGCATCATTAACATTAGGAATAGAAGAAGAAAGCTTAGCAAGCTCTTCATTTAATCTAACATTTTCCTTTTTCGTGACTTTATATTTAGCATGAGCATGGTCACGTTCTTTAATAATTTTAGCAATAATATTATTATGAGACTCCTCAATAGATTCTAATTTCTCCTCAAGAGAAGCACGAGTCTCTTGCTCTTCCTCAAGAGCATCCTCTAAAGATGCCTTTTCAATAGCATCATCTCTTTCAATCTTACCCTTTTCTTCAAGGCTTGCTTCCAAAGCCTTAATAGTAAGCCCACGCTCAATTAGGGTTTCCATAATTTCAAAGAGAATAGCATGAGCATTTTTATTTTTAGGAAGGGCTTTTAGGATCATTAGACCTTTCTTATGAAAGGATTCATCATCATCATCAACATCTTCTTCATCATTATTATCATTATCATTATTATCACTAGAAGAAGATTTAGCCATAAGGCAATGAGTGGTGGGTGAAGATGAACCATTAATTTTTGAACTACTCAAGTTCACATCATGTTGCATAGATAATTGGGTTTCCTCTACATTATTATTCATGCAAGAGTTAGAGGGAACACAACCATTTTTATCATGGCAACAAGATAAAGCAAGCATATCATAAAGAGATTTATCCAAGCAATTTTTAGATGATATGCAAGGACTATCAACACTAGCATGTAAATCATTTATAGTGCTATGTGTGTTTAGGTCCAAAGATGAAGCATTGCAACAAGATAGAGATAAATGATCATCAACAATAAGCTCACTATCCAAACTGCAAAACCCATCACTACTCACCATCACATTATTTTGTGGCTTACCACATTTTGGTGAAGTAGATGAAGACGAGAACTCGTCACGGCCGGAGGTGGAGGGAGAACAATCATCCTCAATAGAGTTGGACACTCCATATTTATCTTGAAGCTTGGTCCAAAGCTCATGAGCGTCCCGGAGAGGCATGAGTGACTCAAAAACTACAACACTCACAAATTTGCAAAACTCATTAGAAGCTAGAGCATCTAGATATAAGTTTTTCTCATCCTCTAAAGTCATACTTTCGTAATCCTTTGGAGAAGAAAAACCTATATCTAAGATACTCTCAATATTAGGGTCCAAGGCCCGCAAGTGACTAAGCATATGAGTTTTCCAAACATTAAAATTTGTGCCATTGAATCTAAACATGGAATTGTGCACTAAATCCCTAGACGGCATCTTTACTCTCTAGGTGGTGAAGCCCAACAAGAGAGACGAGGCTCTGATACCAATTGAAAGAATAAACGATGTCCCGGATGTCGCCTAGAGGGGGGGGGTGAATAGGCGATTTTTTTTCTATTTAGGGGCTTGATAATTGCGGAATAAAACTATGTGTTTAAATTAACAAGCCAACAACCTAAAATACTAGGTTTGCCTAAGTGCACCAACAACTTATGCTAAACAAGGCAAGCAACAGGGTGAAAGCTAGATAAAGAACTTCAAGCACGAAGGCTATCACAATGTAAATTGCATAAGTAAAGAGCTCGGGTATAGAGATAACCGAGGCACGCGGAGACGAGGATTTATTCCCGAGTTCCTCCTTGTTAAGGGAGTACGTCTCGTTGGAGGGGTGTGAGCTCGCCACAAAAGGCCTACTCAAGATGCCATAAAGGCCTTACCCTATTCTCCGATGAACCACACCCAAAGGTTTGGTTCACCTTCCAATCCTTCAAGGCGGAATCCGGATCCTTTACAACGTTTGGGGCACACACCCACAACTAAATCGGGGGCTCCCAACACTTGCCCGAAGCTTCACAACTCGAAGTATTTGCGGGCACCTCCAACCGTCTAGGGTACACAATGCACCCAAGAGGCACAAGCTCTTGGGAACACAATGCACCCAAGAGTAACAAGCTTCTCAACGTCAATCCCACGAATCACCGTGGAGAGCACAACCCGATGCAACTAATGCAAAAGGCAAGAACACACCAAGTGGTCAAATTCTTCTCCCCAAAATTCAACCAAAGCAACTAATGCTATGGAGGAATTTAGGAGGAAGAACAAAGGAGAAACACTAAGAACTCCAAAATCTAGATCCAACGAGTTCCCCTCACTTAGAGGAGATTTTGTTTGGTGGAAGAGTAGATCTAGACCTTCTCCTTCAATCCTCCAAAAATCAACGAGTTTGGGTGGAGGGATTGAGAGATCTATGCGATTTGAGCTCTTGCAACAATGGAGGAAAGAGAGGAAAAAGAAGCTCAAAAGGTTGGGGAACCATTGGGGAAGAAGGCCCCTTAAATAGGTCAACCAAATATCCAACCGTTATGCCCAGAAACGCGCCGGGGCGGTACTACCGGACATTTTACCGGTACTACCGCCCAAAAACAGAGGCTAGAATCCATAAGCGGAAGTAGGGGCGGAAGTAGGGGCGGTACTTCCGCCCTTTGAAAAATTGTCGGAACACCGATACCAAAACGAGCATAACTTTTGCTTCCGGATTCCGTTTTCGATGATCTTGGGCTCGTTGGAATCGTACCAACGAGCTATACAATAATATATAAAGAAACATCATAGTCCAACAAGGTAGGATAAAACCAAATGTAGAAAAGTAAACCTTCTCTAAAAAGGAACAACCGGTAAATTCTCGAACATCAAAAACCAACAAGTTTTTCATCAAGACTCCGTTTTCTATGATATTGGGCTTGTTTCAAAGATAATCACAAGCCCTACAAGATCATGCATATACACATCATAGTCCATCATGTGAGGAGGAAATCATAAGGAGAGAGTTTGACCTCTCTTAGAAGAGACAAACCGGTAAAACCTCCAATATCAAAAACGCAAGACGATATTCATGAAATCCGTTTTTGATGAACTAGAGCTTGGTATGGAGATGAACACAAGCTCTAAATTCTCACAAGGATAAAAGCCAAATAACAACCAAGAAATAAAGATGATTGCAAGGATGCAGGATGCAAAAGTTTGAGCTCTCCACGAACGATACGATCAAGATACTCGGTCGAGAGCCCCTCTTGATAGTACGGTTATCTATCCTATAACCCGGTCGCTCAACTAACATCATGAGACCGGTAAAATAGAAAACCTATCAAGATCATACCTTTGCCTTGCGCATTAATCCACTTGAGGTCGATGATGACGATCTTCATCTCCTCAAGATGAACCACCTTTCTTGATTGTGCTTCGCTTGGTGAAGATTCACATGATGCTCCCCCATACACCAATATGGGAGAACTTCTTCTTCGGCATATCTTCACTTGGACTTGAGTGTTGATCAACACGCACTTAGCCTTGATCAACAACCACTCTTCTTCCCTTAATATTGACTCCAACAAATGGAGATCAAGCAACACAAAAGGACACACCTACAAGTAGCTCAATACAAACATTAGTCTATAGAGATTGTCATTAATTACCAAAACCATGCATGGGAGCAACCATGCACTTTCAACCCCCCCCCCCTAGCGACGGAGCGCCGCCACCTCTCCCCCCGTCTCGCCCCCCTCCCCCCCCCCCCCCACGTTGCCTCCATCGGTAGCGGCCGCCGGGCGCGGCCCATGTGGCGCCGGCGGCGGCGGTCCTCCATTCCCCGCGCGATTTGGTGGCGGTAGGCGGGGTTTCCTCTCCAGGCGGCAGGGTGCTCAGGGGCCTCGGCTCCGGACGGGCGGTGACGGCACAACGGTAGTGGGGCAGCGCAGCGCGGCGGGAGCTGACGGGCAACGAGGCGGTGTGGTGCCCAAGGCCCAGATCGGGTAGAGAATGCAGCGGTTATCGACACGACGGTCGGCCTGTTGCAGCGTGCCGGCGAGCTTCACGGGCCCGATTCAGGCCCGACCAGGTCCGGTTAGACCCTATTAGGACTGGTGTGCCCTCGTGGGTTTACAGGCCTGCTAGGCCCGACCGGACTGGTGTGCTCTGCAGCCGCATCCGGTTGACTACCATCTCCGGCGGTGGATGTAGTTCCCTCCCGCACGGCCGCAGTACTGCTGAACCCGGTATCTACTCCTCGCTTCTGTCTTGCAGTCGTCGTGTTGGTTACTGTGGTGAGACGACGATGGTGGCTTCGTGACTGTGATGGCGCATGTTGGCGGGTGGATAGTCAGGTGGTGTCGAGGCCTCGTCCTTGTGGGATCCTATGCAACAGATCGTCCGAGGGTTGTGGATTGGGTTTTTTTGGGAGAAATCCTTGTCAGCTCGCCCGACACCGACGTGATGCCGCCTCCGGGTGCCATCTCCCCTTCCAGAAGGGCATCGTGGCTACCCGTCGTCTGCTTCCTTTCGTGTTCCGGGGGAAACCTTAGGACCAGATGGTCCGGGCAGCAGCACGCATTCTCCTTCTTGAAGGTGCTACTTGCTACTCGACGGTTCGGCGCTAGGAGTGTGGTGGTACTTCTTCGGAGGGCGCAGCGGTGTGTGTGCTGCTGCCGTAGCATGTGTGGTGTTGTGTTTATATCGGTGGTTGTTGCTTTATCAATAAAGTGGGGCGAAAGCCTATTTCGAGAAGGAGGAAAATCCCATTAATTTAAAAAATAATACTCCGTATTAAACAATCAAACAACCCCCAACACACACGGCAGTCCGACACAACCCACTTGTCACTCACTCGCAATCACCAAGCATTTTTTTCCCTCTTCCTCATGTCAAACCTCACTATATCCCAAACTCTCTCAAATATTGCTTCACATTCTACCTCTATCCCCAAGGCTCTCTTCCGAGCCCTCGGCTGCCCTCATCTCTTGTTACACAATACCTCAAATGGTATCAAAGTGATAAAATATCGTCAATTAAAAAACACAAAGAAACAACAATAAAAAAATACCATGGGCATTTCACCTGTAGGGGAAATAGATAAAAAAATAACCTGCAACTACTGAACCCATCAGCTTTCACTTGCTCGCATCTTGAGCCTATAAGTGCTACAAAGTCCATATTGACACAAGTAATATTTTGAGCTATGATGCCCATGGAACGTCACGGATAAGATGGCTATATCAAAAGACTTTAGGCTGTTGGTCCAAAGTAAAACAAGCTTTTACAGATTTTTTTTAACTCAAAATAACCAACCTAAAAATCTTATATAACTGCACGTATTTCCTTTCATCGCCCATAACTCTAACTTTTATTTTTCATCGTCAACAACACAACAGTGATGAACTAAAGCGAGCGAGGCGGGTGCGAACGCAGCCAAGACTCACCGAGTCGAGCCTTGACGGCAACGACTCCCATCGATACTGGATTTCAGATTTTCAGGTTGCAATGGCGAGTTGCTAGAGGAGGAGCATGCAGGACTAGGGGTGGCGCCGTATGACAGTTACATGAAAGATTGTAAAAACACTTGATTGGGTACCACCTATCGTGCATAAAGAAAAGGAAAACAAGTAGTGAACTATAATAAGTGTTTTTTCGTCCAGATTGCTAGTAAGAAAACCTCTTATTTTAGTACAAAAGTTATACTAACTTAGTACTAAATCTCCGACACTTATTATGGATCGGAGGGAGTAATATTTTTAATTGTCCAGAGAAAAGGAAAATTTCAAACTGACATGTACAGTCAAAATCAAGGCATTAAGTTTCACACTTTCCTCGCAACCTGTCGTGGGATTGTCACGACACTAACCTTCATAGTGTGGCTAACGAGAGGTGTGGAGCTTGGTGATTCAAGGATTTCTGGGGAAGGATTGGTACGCTCGCGGTGGAGGTAAAAACTAAAAACCCACTCCGGCCTTTTGTATTGATTGCTAGATCGACTACAACGCTGCTCAATGACTACAATGGATCGATTTTTTCTGCCCCAGTAGGGCGCTTCCTGTCGGCCTTATATACACGTCCGTATGAGGGTTACATAACTATTCCATGTTAGTTTAGGGTCGGCCTACTTGGACTCTACTACGTCTTCCATCTTGCCTTCCAAGTTTATAAGTCAATGTCTTGTATGCCAACTCTTATCTTGATTCAGCCTGGTCTGAAGCCGGCCTACCTTGTCACATATAAACCCATAGAGGGGGCGGCCATTAGCCGGCCATGTCCAACCCTAGGCCTACGGGTTATATCCCCTTCACAAGTCTATCCGATTTGGTATCATCTGGTCATTAGCCCTCGAAGTTAGTTCAACACTGACTTCCTCTTCAATCAAAGTCACCAATATTAAGTATCTTCGTCAAGTCGTCACCTGAATAATGTCCTTGATAAACTCATGAATCAGTAAAAATAGTTAACAATAGACCTTAAGTTCACTTGTGAATGCCCGATCTTAGTCGATATTTTTTATCGATACCAACTTGAGCCCGTTGGGATGTCTCACTTAGTCGGACTTAATTATTATTGTCTACCCATTTAGTCGAGTAATGCCACATACTGCGGGATATATCTTACGGAGCTGAGTTTACAAACTCACGTGACAATAGGTTCATAGCCCTAAATTCTGAATACATGAGACGTTACGGATTTTCATCTAACCCACAGTCACCATGTCTTAACGTAAAATTTGCAATAAAGGTTGTGTGTCGATCTGATGCAGGGCTGAGGCTTTGTTACCCTTTTTTCAGAAAAATAAAGTATTAATGTATTTTTTTTGAGTGAAAAGTACTTTCTCTGATCCAAAAAAACTGTCGCTAGTCGTACATATCGCTTGTACTTCGTACTCATTTCTTCACGACACTTAAAACGGATTGGAGGTACTCCCTCTGTCCCGGAAAAGATGTCGTGGGGGTTAAAAAAATTGAACTACAACACATTTTACAGAAAACCTCTTATCTATCATCGAATTGGAAAACCTAAGCCACAACAAGGCATGGGATTCAGGCGCGGGAAGACCCCGCCGCCGGCTAGGCTCCAGGCCGGTGGAGCTCCTGCCGCCGGCCTGATCCTGCTCCTTCTACACTTCCGAAATTCTACTGCAGCTTCCCCCCTGCCGTGCATTAACGGAATTGAGGTCGTCTCCTCCGACTCCAGCCGCCCCTTACGCTACAGCTCGATGTCGTCGCGCCTCCTCGGTCCTCCCCGAGCCATTCCGAGCAGACCAAGATGAAAGTGCATGGTTGCCCCCATATGTGGTTTTGGTAATTAATGACAATATCTATGGACTAATGTGTGCTTTGAGTCATACTTGTAGGTTTGGTCTATAGCTTGCTCAAACTCCATATGTTGGAGTCAAGCCTAAAAGAAGAAGATCATTTGTTGATCAAGGCTAAGTGAGAGTTGATCAACACACAAGGCCAAGTGAAGATATGACGAAGAGTGCCTCTCCCATATTGGTGTATGGGGGAGCAATATGCGAGTCTTCACCGAGCAGAGCGCAATCAAGAAAGGTGGTCCAACTTGAGAAGGTCAAGATCGTCATCATCGACCTCAAGTGGATTATACGCAAGTAAAAGGTATGATCTTGATAGGTTCTCTATTTTACCGGTCTCATGATATTAGTTGAGATACCGGGTTATAGGATAGATAAACGTACTATCAAGAGGGGCTCTCGAGCGAGTATCTTGATCGTATCTTCGTAGAGAGCTCAAACCTTTGCATCCTTAGCATCATATTTCTTTGTTCTTATTTGGGTTTTCTCCATGTGTGGTTTTAGGGCTTGTCATGATCTTCAAGACAAGCTCAATTTCATCAAAAACGGTTTTCGTATGAAAAACTTATTGTGTTTTTGATATTGGAGATTTCCCGGTTATTCTTTTATAGTGAGGTCTAACCTTTCCCCATTTGGTTTTAACTTCCTTTGTTGCAATATGATGTTTTTCTGTATAATCTTGCAGAGCTCGTTGTTACAATTTGAACGATCCGAAGATCATCGAAAACGGAGTCCGGATGCGAGATATATCGCCGTTTTCATTTTGTTCGTTTTGCAGTTTTTCACTGGGCCGGAAGTTCCGGTCCTTAGGCCGGAAATTCCGGCCCTCCGGAAGTTCCAGACCAAAGTTCCGGCCCAAAGTTTCAGACTATGTACAGAGAGTTTCCCGGGGCGTCCAGGCCGCTCCGGGGGGTTCGGAAATTCCGGGGTAAACACCGGAAGTTCCGGCCCGCGCAGGAAAAACTGCACATAACGGTTGGATTTGGTGGGGACCTATTTAAGGGATCTTCTTCCCCAATGGTTCCCAAGTTTTGGAGCTTCTCTCACTCCTCCATTGTTGACCTCCAAAGTTTTGATTCCTCTAAATCTCTCCAATGATTCTTGCCCAAATTTAGGGAAAAGAGAGAGGAGATCTAGATCTACAACTCCACCAAACAATCTCTCATCTTAGTGAGGGGAACCCTTTGGATATAGCTCTTAGGATTCATTTGTTGAGTTCATCTTTGTTTTTCCTCTCTTATTCCCCCATAAGCATTTGATGCTTTGTTGGAATTTAAGAGTGAAGGATTTGAGCACTTGTGCTCTTGCCCATTGCATTGGTTGCATCGGTTTGTGCTCTCCACGAAGATTCGTGGAAGTGAAGTTTGAGAGCTTGTTACTCTTGGATCTTTGGACTCTAGACGGTGTTGTGGTGTCTTGGGATCCCCCGATTGAGTTGTGGGTGTGTGCCTCAAGAACTTTATAAAGGCTCCGGATTCCGCCTTGAAGGATTCCGATAGTGGAAGGTGAATCGAGCCTTTGTGGCGAGATTCATCGGGGAATAGGGTGAGACCTTTGTGGCGTTGAGTAGGCCTATTGTGGCGATCTCACACCCCTCCAACGAGACGTACTCCCTTAACAAGGAGGAACTCGGGAATACATCGTCGTCTCCGCGTGCCTCGATTATTTCTATACCCGAGCTCTTTACTTATGCACTTTACATTGTGATATCCTTCGTTCTTGAAGTTCTATATCTTGCTATCACCTTGTTATTATCTTGCTTAGCATAAGTTGTTGGTGCACATAGGTGAACCTAGTATATTAGGTTTTGTGTGCTTGATAAATTAAACGCTAGTTTTATTCCGCATTTATCAAGCGTAATCGTAAAAGTTTTAAATCACCTATTCACCCCACCCCCCTTTAGGCGGCATCCTTGTCCTTTCAATTGATATCAGAGCCTCGTCTCTCTTTTTGGGCTTTACTGCCTAGAGAGTAAATATGTCGTTTAGAGAATTAGTGCACGATTCCACTCTTTTATTCGATGGCAAAAATTATGATGTTTGGAAAATTCGCATGCTTAATATTTTTAGGGACATGGGTACAAATTATATAAAGAGTGTTGTTGATGTGGGTTTTTCTTCTCCAAAGGATTTCCAAGAATTATCTTTAGAGGATGAGGAAAACTCTCATCTTGATACTCTAGTATGTAGTGATCTTATTTGTGTTTTGAGCAATGTAGTTCTTGAGTCAATCATTCCTATTCGGAACGCTCATGAGTTGTGGACAAAAATTCAAAATAAATATGACGTGTACAACTTTATTGAGGATGATTGTTCTCCCTCCACCTCCGGCCGTGATGAGTTCTCTTCTTCTTCTACTTCACCAAAATGTGGTAAGCCACAAACTAATGTGATGGTGAGTAGTGATAGGTATTGCAATTTTTATGCTGAGCTCATTGTTGATGATATTTGATATGTCTCAAATGTATCTATAATTTTTGAGTGATCCATGCTAGTTTTGTGATATTGTCACATGTTTTTACTATCAATTATATCATTTTTATGCATTTTGTCGGACTAACCTATTGACAAGATGCCAAGTGCCAGTTCCCTGTTTTTACTGTTTTTGTATTTCAGAAAAGTCACAACAGGAAATATCGTCGGATTGCCCTCAAAATTTACGGGGATTTTTTATGCAAAATAAGACACCACCACATTGAAGGGCAGCCTCGGGGGCCACCCAGGGGCCAGGGGCGACCCCCTGCCGCGGTCCCACCTAGGGGCGTGGGTGGGACCCGTCCCTGCCCCCTGGACACCTCCTCGGCCCCCTCCGACGCCTATAAAATCCCTCTTGACCTAAAACCGAGAGGGCGGCCATTATTTTTCAGAAACTTGACCCTGATGCGCCGTCACCGAAAACCCTAGTTCGGGGTCCAATCTGAAAATGATCCCGGCACTCTGCTGGAGGGGAGAGCGATCCCGGAGGGCTCTTCATCGCCATGCCTTCCTCCGGGATGAGTTGTGAGTAGTCTCACCTTGGACTACGGGTCTATGGCAGTAGCTAGTTGGTAGTCTCTCTCTCTTGTGCTTCATGTCTTATGATCTTGTGAGCTGCCTAACATGATCAAGATCGATTATTGTAATGCTATGTGATGTGTTTGCTGGGATCCGATGGATTATGAAGTTATGTTTAGATTGTGTATGATTCTTATATGTTGATTTATGTTCTTGCATGCTCTCCGATGTGCGTAGTTACTTTGGCCAAGTGATTGTGCGTATCTCCAAGAGAGAGTATTTATGCTAGATAGTGGGTTCATGCCCCCTTTTGTTCCTGGGCACGAGTGACAGAAACGTCTAAGGGCGAGGGTGTGCTGTTGCTACTAAGGGTAAAACAGCGGTGTTAATGTCTCTTTTGATATTAGTATTGCTTATTTCATGCACTTTACTTAATGCAAATGTCTGTTTCTTGCAACTTAATACCGTTGGGTGACAGACTGGATAGCGATCCCACGGTGGACTTTTTAGACAAAGACGCAGTTGGACTCAACGGTCTTTGTTCCTTGTCGTGATGCCTCCATAAATATTATCATGTTCCTTATGTCATAGCTAAATTGGGTTTGTGTCATGATCTTGTCAATTGCCTAGCTGTAATTCGTTCACCCATCGCATGCATATTTTATTTACTTGAGAGACTCCACTAGTGAACCCATGGCCCCCGGTCCATCTTTTTACATTGTTTACAACCTCATTTACTTGCTTTTCATCATCATTACTCCACTGGTCACTTTTCATTATTTCATCTATTTCATCATACAATTAACCGCTTTGTTTTCTGCGAGACCGGAAAGATTGACAACCTTTCCGCCGTTGGGGGCAAAGTATTTGGTTGAGTGTGTGCAGGTCCACGTCTGTTGAAGGTTAAGCGCCAGAGATCTTCAATATTCACCTCGTTGTTGATTTCAAAGTCCTACTGGTTCGATAAATCTTGGTTCGTTAAACGAGGGAAAATTGCTACTTACTACATCCACGCCTTCGCTTGGGGCAGTACCCAACTCTTTGCCAGCACCAATCATATCCACTATCAATATTTCATCCCTATCTTATTGCAATGCCTCATCTTTGGACTTAAACACATATAGCACTAAAAATGGTTTACATGCTTGTGTAGATAGTCCTTGCATATCTTCTAAAATTTGCTTATATAAATCTCATGATGATATGCTTGCTTTATCTTGTTGCCATGATAAAAATGCTTGTGTTTCCTCAAATTCTTGTATTATTAATAATGAAGAGGAAACCCTATTTTCTATGGAACAAGAAGTGAACTTGAGTAGTTCTAAAATTAATTGTTCATCTTCATCAACCAACTTTTGCCTTATGGCTAAATCTTCAAATAATGATGATGATAATAATGATGATGAAGAAATTGATGATGATGCTTCCTTTCATAAGAAAGGCATAATGGTTCTTAATGCTCTTTCAAAGAATTAACTGCTTGTGAGAACCTCCATGAAATCATGAGCACCCTTATTGATCGTGGGCTTACTATTAAGACTTTATAAACAAGCCTTTAAGAAAATGGTAGGATTGGAAGAGAGGATGCTATGGAAAAAACATCTTTAGAGAATGCTCTTGAGGAAGAGCAAGAGACTCGAGTTGATCTTGAAGAGAAACTTGAGAACATTGAGAAGTCACATGATGCTATTATTTCTAAACTTATTAAAGAACGTGACCGTGCCATTGCTAAATATAAAGTGCTTAAAAGGGAAAAGGTTGAATTTGGTGTTGGCAATGCTAGACTAATTGAGGATATAGAGAGACGTGACAAAGCTCACAAGGTTTTGGAATGTGAACACTCTCTCCTTATCATGTCTCATGATCAACTCCAAACTCAACTATCTAAAAATGATGAGCTTGTGCTACTAACTCCACTTCTTGTGAAGCATCTATTTTGAAGTAGAATGTTGACAAAACAACTATTAGAAGTAGGTCATATTAATTGGTTTTTTCTAGTAAGCCATTTACTTTCTTATATTCGCTATTGTCATGATTTATAATTTATGAAGGGTTGACCACCAAAATGCCTACATATGAGAGGGCTTGAAAATATTCATAGTTAATAACCAAAATTAGTTTATTCACTACAACATATTTAAAAATTTCCCATTATTAAAAAAACACTAAAAAAATCCCTAAAACACACAGAAGTCAGACCTAGCCACTTGTCACTCACTCGCAATCACCAAACATTCTTCCCTTGGTCTCAGGTCAAACCTCACTATATCCCAAACTCTCTATCTTGCTTCCTTTCAACCTCTGTCCCCACCCCAGGGCTCTGTTCCGAGCCGTCGGCTGCCCTCTCTTGTTACACAATACTTCAAATGGTATCAAATTGAGAAAAGATCGTCAATTAAAAAAGACAAAGAAAAAACACTAAAAACATAGCATGGGTATTCCATGAGAGTCTTCTACTCCGACTCAATAGCCGCGACTCAGGAGGCTGCCATCATCGTCGGGACGACGTCCATCATGAGCCTCGAGGCTGTGATACTAGACGGAAGATGGAGTCGTGCCTCGGCCATCTTTCGTCGCGCGTGACGACTCATGCGCGCTGGTATTAACGATAGAGGCCGCCACAAATCAAGGCTCACCGGGCTTGTCCGCGATCGGAGGTGTTGTGACTGCGTCGGCGGAGCCGTAGCACGTGTTGGAGGCGAACCGTGCACACGACGAGACGGTGCACGTACACATGCACACGAGGTTAGAGCATAGGCAATGGTTGATAAGATAGTATTGTAGTGTTTTATACCGCCACGTAATATAGACATGTCAATAAAAATAATGTACAATGGGTTATCTTTTTAATCTTATCTCTAGATATCAGACACCCCTAAATTTGTGGTGACACAAATTATGCTACGAGACCATCTCTTGGTTAAAAGAAAATAAACCTTTTTTTTATTTTTCTTTCCTCCGTCTCAACGAATTTCATCCGAGCCACGTCACGATGTCTTTCCGTAAGGACATTTCCTGAATCATTCCGTCCGTCTTGGATTTCCGCGTGTAGCCCAATAGCGAATGGAAATGCAGCCTTATCTACCAGCCCATCACCAGAAAATGGAGGGAAAACCCCCGGAAGGCCGGAAGCGAGGGAAAACTCAGCCCCCGTTCCCCAAATGCGCGCACAACGCCACAGTTCCAAGATGGAAACCCACGCCGACCTCGGCTCCGACGGCGGCGGCAGCCCTGCTCCGACGAACCCGAAGGCGATGGAGGAGCCACACGCCGTCGCCTCCGCTGCAGCCCCTTCCCTCACCGGCACCGATGCGCTCTCCGCCCCCAGCCATGTGTGTTCTCCTCGCCGCCCTCCGGGTACCACTCGATTCGTCGCCTGCAGCCACACGTTTTGCTGAACTCTGTGCGTTTTGACCTCCGCAGGGAACCACCGCCGGCGCGAGGAAGCGGAAGGCCCCGGCGACGGCGAATGCTGCGAGGAAGCCTCTCAAGCGGCAGGTCTGTAGTTCCGTACTTCACTGTACCCATCCCCCCCCCCCCCCCCCCCCCCCCCCCCCCCCGTCCCTGGCAATCTTGCTTGGAAGTTTGATTCGTCTGAATCTGTTGCAATCTAAGCCGTGACATTGTTTGCTTTAACAGGTTGAAGAACCTATCCAGATGCCTGTGTACTACGGAGGTAGAGAAGACTTCT
Organism: Puccinellia tenuiflora; assembly: GCA_012064385.1. Lineage (NCBI taxonomy): Eukaryota > Viridiplantae > Streptophyta > Magnoliopsida > Poales > Poaceae > Puccinellia > Puccinellia tenuiflora. The sequence goes on from QRDG01000341.1 coordinate 173,791, forward strand.
TCAGGGTGCGCGGTGAAGATTGCTCGGAACTTTATGCACAGAACAAATGCCCGCACATAGTCGGTGAGCTACCGCTCCAGCCACAGTCCATGACATTGGTGGACCTACAGCTCTGGATCTTCAGGTTGTTCAGGCTCCATCCAGAGACACAAGACCTCGAAATTAAGGGGTTCCTCAAACAATACAAAACTGACTTCTTTGATGAGGATTCCTCCGACCCGGACTGTTTCTTGGAGGACTGCCCCTGGGACAGACACTATTTTTCGAGTGACAAATGCTGGAGTTCCTTTGCCAATAAATTAAAGAGTAAAAGAAATGTGACACAGAAGTTCATGTTGTATGTGCAATCCTCTGAGATCAAACACTACGACATCTTGCTCAAAGTTGTAAAGGATGATTACTCCCAATTGGTGACGGTTGTGTTGCCTGGGACGAAATGCCTGACAAGTAGTCGCTTCGGCTTCCATGGCCGTGTGGAAAACCTGACAATGACAGCTAAGGAAATTGTGGAGAATTTCACTGGTCACGTAGGCGAGCAGATTAGTCCCGCTGAGGCTTGGAGGGCAAGGCAGTTAGCTCTCGAGAGGGAATACGGTACCTTTTATGATTCACACAACTTTGCCCCGAGGCTACTTAAGGAAATAGCACGCAAAAACCCTGGTTGTTTTGTAGATATAAAGGATGCAGAGGTTGAAGGGTGTAATGATTTTCGGGTCCTCCAGCGTATGTTTTGGGCATTTGGACAGTGCTTACAGGCCTTCCGTACCTGTCGCCCTGTGCTATGCATCAAGGGCACACCACTATGTGGGAAATATCAAGGGATGCTGTTGACTGCTGTAGCATTAGATGCTAATGATTTCTCCATTCTAGTAGCATGTGCTATCGTTGAGAGTGAAACCAAAGAAAGCTGGCTGTGGTTTCTTAGGAATTTGGAGCGAGCAGTGGTGCATCAGTCTGATGTTTGCCTTATACATGACTACAAAAGTGAGTTGCTCGATGCTATGGAGGACCTTCTGAATTCTCAGCAACGACAGTGGCGGAAAGCAGAAAGCCGGTGGTGCATGGAAGACCTTGCTGAAGACTTCTTTGCGTATTTTGGCGACAAGAAGCTGGTGATGATGTTCAAGAAACTTTGTCAGCAGAAGCGACGCCATAAGTTTGGTAAAATCTGGAAGGAGCTAGATGAGCTGACATCCAAATATATGGCGGAGAAAGAAGTTGATGGTGCTACTGGGGAAATGCTGCAGGAATCAGTTGAGCATGATGTGGCAGAGCTTGAGGCAGAAAGCTCATGCAACCAACCTGTTTCAGTGGAGGATGTGAAGGAAGGCGATCATGTCGATGACAGCAACAGAAAAATAACAAAGTTCTCTGACTGGATCCATCTGAAACCAAAGGAGAAGTGGTCACTGGCGTATGACAGAGATGGAGCAAGATATGGTATCATGGGGAGTGATACAGCTGATGTATACAAGAACGATCGTGTATTGAAAGGGATAACATGCCTTCCGCTCAGTGCGATAGTGGAGGTGACATTCCTGCGCTTGGTAGAGTACTTCGAAAACACAAGTGTTGCAGCAAACAAAGCCATTGGCAACCCATCAATTAATTTCCCAGAACGTGTCCAGGTTGACATGAACTCCAAAATGCAGAAAGCCGAGACGCATAAATTGACTTACATGTACGCCGCTGATAAAAATGTTCTTGGTGGGGAAGAGGATCGGAAATTTACTGTTAAGGGAAGGAAGAGGGAGGTGACCGTTCACCTGAAGTCAGAGCATACCCTCAGCATGAAAAAGTCTAAAGGATCCACAATTCGAAAAACTGCCACCTGTTCATGCAATAAGCCGCAGCTGCTTCACAAGCCTTGCTCTCATGTCATTGCGGTCTGTTGTGAGATTGGGGTTAGGACTGCTGAATACATGTCCCCATATTACAGCCTGCCCTATCTTGTTTGCACCTGGAAGAAAAAATTCATCAAGTTCTCACGTGAGTACAGATGTGTTGCACCAATCTACTTTAGAGATAATATACCAACTTGGATTCCAGATAAAAGATTGGAGTGTGGTCTTCCTGTTTATCTGTCACCGGACAGCGTAGAAACTGCCGGAAGAGCAACAATGCAGAACTGAAGATTGATCAGTTGCACACAATCAAGGAACCAAGACACGCTCAGAAGAACCCGGCCAAATCTGAGCTTCTAATCTTCTGTCAAGCTCCAAGTTATTCACATTTTGGACGCTTAATATGTGTCAGCCGTTGTGCTTAAGTTATCCTATGTAAACTCTGAACCTCTATTATTATTTGCAGTACTTCCATGTTGTGTGGAAAACTCTTATTTATTTTCTAGTCGGTTACGATTTTATATTCTGAATTTCTTGCATTGTTTATATCTTCTTCAAAACTTTCGTATGCTCAAATGTTGAATCATTATATAATACATTACTTCTTGGTTGATGGCATGGCATGCACACCAGTTTAGTTGCTAAATTTCCAAGTATATCAAGCAACCATTTGCTACTGCAGGTGAATTTTCTCTGAGCACAATACTTTAGCTTGACTAGATTCCAATGATTCAAGTAGTAAATGGTTCCTTGATTCCAATGATTCAGTACTTCCAACAATTTACTACTGCAGGTGAATTTACTACTTGGATCACTGGAATTTTCTTGGTTGATGGCGTGACATGCAAAACCGTTTTGTTGATATTGCCATTAGTAGAACTACTTGACTAGATTCCAATGATTCAAGTATATCATCAACCATTTATTAATAGCATTTGAAGTTTCTTTGAGCACACACTACAGGATTACACTGAATTAAGATGTGGTCAGGACAGTTTCAACATGCAAGACAGGTGAGATAACTGAAGATAGAAGTAGAACATGGTGCACATTCTTTTGCTACCTCAGAAGCTTTGCAAGACCAATTTCAGTTTCATGTGTTGTTACAGATAGCTGTTTTGAAGAAGATATACGAAAGTTCAGCAATTGAGGGAAATTGTTCTGCTTATAAACAGATATACGAAAGTTCAGCAATTGAGGGAAATTGGTCTGTTTATAAATTGCTATCTGTATATAGCTGTTTCATCGGGTTCAAATATGTTTTTACAGCAGGTTGAATCCCCTCCATACTATTTATAAATCTGTCATCCAATTTTAAATCACTGAATTTTACGGCATTGGGTGTCAGAAAAATCACATGGATATTTGCTAATGTACTGGGTCTGCAACTCTTATTCACATGAAGAGATGTTAGAATCCTGACATGTTTCTTGCCATTGGCCTCAGTATGTTTCTCTCTGCTTAGCAAAGAAGTTGACAGTGCATCGTGAACAAGATCTGCGTAGGATCCATATGCCCCTTATTTCACAAAAAAATAAATCCAGACCCCTTGTACTTTATACTACTTGTGTAGTTGTGCCGTTGGTCAGCCATCCAGCGGAAGAAGTACTTCCCTTACTCTAAATGTGTCAAAATTCTCTTGATCCACCATGCAGTTTGCTGGAACGACGATGACAGAAGACTTCGCAACTATCATATGGAAGCATTTGGCACTTGAAAAATGCTGCTTCCAAAGTAACTGGTGCAAAGCCAGTAGCCCTTCTAGGGGCAAAGAGCAAATAAAGGTGGGGTATTTGTGGAGACATTATAACAAAACTGAAGTGTACGGATGATACGACATTTCATACTTTTGTACCTAGCCCTTGATCAGTCAGAAGTGTAGGAATACATTGATGTACACTAGCAAACAGACATATAATGTAATCTGAAATAGACAGATTAGACGCCTCTTGACACCATAACACACATCAACCGGTTCCAGTCAAGTAGAACCTGACAAAGCATGAGTACTTAACAAGGAACGTAACTCACAAATGAACAATCGACCAAGTGACCTTCAGTAGTATCCTGTAGTCACCACATGTGATTTCCTTTCCATCATAGCCGTTGCGCCTTGGAGTAAACTCAGCAGTGCAGACAGCAAACTCCTCACCACCTAGGGCAGCAGCCACAGTCAACCGCAGCAGCTCGTCCAGAGCGACCCCTACTACGCTGCGCGCCATTTGCACAACTCCTTTGTCGCCAGCGGTAAGTACACCGTTCACTTTACTGTCATGTAGTATAATGTCGCATGGAACGCTTGTAGTGCAGGCATAGATTTTCCCATGGAAACCATCAGGTCCACCAAGGATCCTGACCTCAACAGCCCCCTCCACCGCCTTTGTAATAAATGTGTAGCTTAGATCCAATATGCTGTGCATGCTGACAAGCGTTTCCGTCTCAACCTCATGTACGGGTCGATATGCTAGTCTCAAGACACCATCGACCTCCATCAAACCTTTACTGAGTCTTTCATCCTTGACCTTCCTACCATGCACATCCTTGACCTTTAGATCGATTTCGAAGTATATCGCATCACATAACATGAGTCCTCTCTTTGGGCCAGTCAAAATCAATGAATCATCCTGCAAAACAGAAGTTTTCGAGGTTTACCTATGTCCGAATAATCAGTGATGCGGGGTTTGTGTTCCTGTTTGAGTGACAGGATAAATTGCAGGTGTATTTCATGTTCTCATATTATGTACTCCTTTTCTAACTGTGCAGGGTTTGTAGTACAGCAGGGATGAAAAATCACGTAAGAGTTGCTGAATCAAAGTCCTACTAAGATTATTCGATATAAGGGAAAAAACTAAATTAACAGTTCGACTAAATTAACACTAAGCAAACCAGACTAGTTATTTGTAAAATACGAATGCAAAATTAGGTGTATGGATACATAACATTTAGAACCAATCATTCATAATGAAGGATATTCTTGAATGATTTCCCTATAAATAATATATATGGGTACAGTAAGAATCTGGAATTTCCTACATTCAATGCCATTAAAATGCATATGCTTCTTCGTTATGAAGTTTGCATTGTTATGTAAATAATCCTGCTGCAGTGATCAACTGAGAAATATGAGAAAGTGCCGATACAAGAATTATATTGCTGTGATATTATGTCTGTAGAGATGCACTGGGCATCGTACAAAGGCAAATGATAGCAATACCTTTGAGCTGATGAGCTGGCAATTGTCCTTGCCACGCTGGAACATATAGATGCATTTGTAATCAATACTGTCCCTGGCTATGATTGTACCATAGACATTGAGTGGGTATCCATAGTCAGAGGACACAATCTTCACCGAGACAACATTCGCCGAGTTAGCCAGCACGAACCCCTCAGGGAAGATTGTGTCTGTATATCGCATTGGGCCGACAGCTGCTGTCAAATTAGAGGGGAAATCGTTTCAAAGTGAGGAAAGGAAGAAAAATAGCGTTGAAATAAATTGGACGGATCAATTGCAAACACAACGGGGTTGTGGTACTCTCTGCTTTTCGAATAAATTTCCTGTAAATGCTAGTATGTCCGTAGATATGTAATCGCACAGAGTCTAGTAGAATGGAATGAACTAGCAGACATCAATAAGAAGGATCCATATGAAAGTTGGATGGTAGGGTAACAAAGACAAGGATCGACATGGAAATTAGTGGGGTGTGATGGAGCAGACATTCCTGGTCGAGGTCGAGCTTGCGGTGACTGAAGTAACGGGTGTAGATGTATTTCCTCTGCTTGGGGTCGTACTCGCTGAATCGAGGGTCCAGAGGATTCATCCCCTTCTCCTCTTCCTTCTCTTCCAGCTGTGGCTGCTCCTCCTTCTGCTTCTTCCGCAGTCGCTCATCCGCCTCCCTCTCTGTTCCGCCGCCCGCCATGGAAAGTTAGGGTATGAGATCGATCGTAGACGAAGTTGCCGCTCAGGTCTCCGGGCAGCGGGGCTCGGCGGGGCCGGCGGTCGTCGGCGTGCCCGCGTCCCCTACGGGCCCCTGCGAGCTGTGCAGGCGGCCTGGCGTCTGCGTGTGGTGGCTGGGCGGCGAGGGTCCCATGGCGCCAACGACATGGAGGCGGAGGTGCGGGCCGGATCTGGGCCCGATCTGGGCCCAGAGGGCCGCGGTGTCACACCGTCAACCTCAGTCAACGTGTGACATGCTGTAGCAGGAGGTGTGTGGGCCGGATGTGTGTGGGCTGGGTGGGCCAGCCTGTTGGCATGTGTGTGTGTGGTGTGTGGCGTACTCCTTATAAGCCAACTGAACCTTGTGACCGAGGCATGAACGAGGTGATTACTGAATCGTATCTCATCTTCTCTCTGGCATCCCTCACCTCCTGCTTGCTGTTTCCCTCACCCCCAATTCCCTTCTCCTACCAACCCCAGATGCGATCTAGATCTCGATGATGAGGTCGTGACAATCTGGTATTCAGAGCCATTTTTCCACCACAAAAAAAATATATTTCCGGGCCGCTGTGTTCAACAATCCCTCGGCATCGATCTGTAAAACCGAGCGAAAGGTGCGAGATCGCTTCGGTGATTTTGCCCAAAATCCCTAGCCCGGTCGGATCTGCTTGGGGCGAACACGACGGCGTCCGCAAAACCTTCCGCGCAAACACAGCAAGTTTTATCAGCCATGGAGGAGAACGCTGGGGAAGTCAAGTCGCTGCTCGCGAGCATCATCAAGCGCCTCGACGACCAGGCAGCGATCGGCAACCAGCGCCATGAGGATCAGAGCAAGCGCAACGCGGATTTCGTCCAGGAATTGCAGGCGTTACGGCACCAGTTGGATCTGACACAAAAGGAGGTTGACGAGACACGCAAGGCCGCCGCAACGTCTCCGACGCCTTCAGTCACACTCCTGCAGGGTCTGCACTCCGGTGGATGCAGCGCAGCCGCACCACCCGCTCGGTTGGCAAACGATGGTGCCCCGCTGATGCCTGAACCACCAGCAGCAACTATGTTACCTCAACCGCACCGCCTGCACCTGCAACAGCCACCACAGCCGCGTCCAGGGGCGCGCAGGGAAGAGGAGGTCTTCGTCAAGCCGTCGAAGCACGATTTCCCACGGTTCGATGGCCACCTACCTACACTCTGGCTCGATCGTTGTCTGTCGTACTTTGATCTGTATCGTGTGCCACCTGCAAATTGGTTCACGATAGCATCTCTGTATGTCGATGGACACGCTGCTCTCTGGCTTCAGGCGTCTGACGCCACAACATTTCGTTGGATGGCTTCTGTCAGGCTGTGATCGAGGAGTTCGGCCCCGACGAGTTTGAAGCTTAGATGCATAAACTGCTGCAACTACGACAAACAGGTTCAGTGGCAGAGTATCGGCTGCAATTTGAGATATACATGTACCATCTGTTGGCTTTGGACCCGTCCCTCAGCAACAAGTTCTTCGTGACACAATTCCTGTTGGGGTTGAAGGATGAAATCCGGGCGGCTGTGCGCATTCAGGCACCAACTAGTATAACGCTTGCCACTGTGTTCGCCAAGATACAAGAGGAAGAAATGGAGGCACACAGACCTCGACCGCGTCCAGCTCTTGCAGGTCGTCCCCCACCAGCTCCAGCACCCGTGTTACCCCGGCCACAGGTAGCACCACGTGCCGACGGTGACGATTTCGGCAGAGAGCGACAGTTACGCGACTTTCGCCGAGCCAACAGTTTGTGCTTCAAGTGCGGCGAGAAGTATAGCCGAGAGCACCAATGCAAGCGTCAGGGACAGTTTCTTACCATTCAAGTTGGGGAATACGGCGAGATTCTGTCAGACGACGCAGTTCATGCACTGGATTTGCTCGATGAACCTGCACAAGAGGAGGCAGAATGCTGTTTGCTGTCAGCTCATGCTGTTGCTGGAACTGAATCTTCGGATACAATTCGTTTACGAGTTCAAGTCAAGGACCAATTCATGTTGCTGTTAATTGATTCTGGCAGCACCCATAGCTTTGTCAGTGAGGCGTTTGCTCATCGAATCGAAGCTAAAACAACTCCCATTCCGGCAGTGGCAGTCAAGGTGGCAAATGGACAACGGCTAAAGTGTGACAGCTTGGTACCTGGTGTCTGTTGGCAATTGCAGGGGCATGAATTCACGACAGACATGAGAGTTTTGGAATTGGGAGCCTATGATGGTGTGCTGGGAATGGATTGGCTATAACAGTTCAGTCCCATGAACTGTCACTGGCAAAATAAGACACTCGCGTTCTAGTATAAGGGTGAAACCATCACACTTCAGGGGTTGCGCTCAGGAGAGCAGGTTGCTCTACAGCATTTGAACATCGATGAACTCCTGCAGTTAAATGAAACCAATGAAATCTGGGCGATGGCGATGCTCGACCCAGTGTCTGGCAAGGTGTCTACAGAAAATTCAGACTTACCTGAATCAATTCAGTCACTCCTCACAGAATTTGTGGATGTGTTTGCAGAACCCACCGGCTTGCCACCAAAACGACAGTACGATCACGCGATCGCACTGGAGGAAGGAGCCAGACCGCCCAACAGCAAGCCGTATCGATACTCACCGCTCCACAAGGATGAAATCGAGCGTCAGGTGAATGAGATGTTGCGCTCCGGGGTAATTGTCCACAGTATGAGCCCGTATGCTGCACCTGTGTTGCTGGTGAAAAAGAAGGATGGCACGTGGAGGTTTTGCGTAGATTACCGTCGCCTGAATCTAGCTACAATGAAAAACAAGTTTCCGTTGCCCATTGTGGATGAATTGTTGGATGAGCTGGCGGGGGGGAGCTGCATTCTTCTCTAAACTGGATCTCCGTGCGGGTTATCACCAGATACGCATGCGCGATGAAGATGAGGAGAAGACCGCTTTCAAGACCCATCACGGACACTTCCATTTTCGTGTCATGCCGTTCGGCCTAACGAACGCGCCGGCTACATTCCAGTGCTTGATGAACTCTATCTTCTCGGAGCACACACGTAAGTTTGTGATTGTTTCTCGATGGTATCCTTGTGTACAGCAAGACCCTACAGGACCATCAGGAACATCTGCGCATTGTGCTCTCCCTACTTCGCCGGCACCAACTGTTTGCCAAGGCGTCAAAATGCTTGTTTGCTCGAGATCGTATCGAGTACCTGGGGTATGTGATCTCACGGGAGGGCGTGGCAACAGACAGTGAGAAGACCAGTGCCATTCGAGACTGGCCTGTCCCTACAACAGCAACGGAATTGCGAGGGTACCTGGGGTTTACAGGGTATTGCCGTAAGCACTGTCCCAGGTACGGTATTATCGCGAAGCCCTTAACTCAACTGTTGACTAAGAAGGGGTTCCAATGGTCAGAGGCTGCGCAACAAGCTTTTGAACAACTGAAGCAGGCCATGTGCAGCATGCCTGTTCTAGCTCTGCCCAATTTCGAGCGGCCGTTCGCAATCGAGACAGATGCGTGCGATACCGGCATTGGCGCTGTTCTGATGCAAGACAAGCGACCAGTGGCATACTTCAGCAAAGCCTTGGGAGTACGTAATCAGAAACTCTCCACTTACGAGAAGGAATTCCTAGCAGTGATGATGGATGTGGATCGCTGGCGAGCTTATTTGCAGCGAGGCCCCTTTGTGATTCTGACAGACCGCAAGAGTCTCTGCAACTTGGGCGATCAATCCCTGGACATTGAACTCCAACGCAAGGCCATGACTAAGCTGGTGGGCCTACAGTTTAAGTTCCAGTACAAGAGGGGCGCCGACAACACAGCGGCAGATGCTCTGTCTCGCATGGGCCATCTTCTGACAGCAGATGCTATGCCCATTTGTCAGCCACACTGGTTACAGGAAGTGATTAACTCATATGCAACAGATGCTGAGGCACAGGAACTTCTGACTCAATTGGCGGTGACCAGCCCCAATGAAACAGGGCACTCATTGCATCAAGGGGTGATCAGGCAAAACGGAAAATTATGGATTGGTGCTAATACGGCTCTGCAAACAAAGATCATCAGTGCTTTGCATGCAAGCGCAGTGGGTGGACACTCCGGGATCACAGCAACCCACCAGAGAGTGAAGAAGCTGTTTGTCTGGAAGGGCATCCGAGCAGCGGTGGAAGATTTTATCAGACAATGTGCTGTCTGTCAGCATGCCAAGCACGAGCATCTCAAACCTGCGGGCAAACTGCAACCACTGCCAATCCCTACTGAACCGTGGCACGTCATATCAATGGATTTCGTCGAAGGGTTACCCAAGTCTGATGGCTATGATGTCATCATGGTAGTGGTGGATCGCCTGACGAAGGTAGCACATTTTGTTCCTCTGAAACATCCTTTTACTGCAGTTCAAGTGGCACGAGCATTCTGGGAAAATGTGGTCAAGACCCATGGTGTTCCTGAAACAATCGTCTCCGATCGTGACCGCATCTTCACAAGCGCATTCTGGAAGGACCTGATGGCATCCACAGGCACAAAATTGCTTCACTCCACAGCATACCACCCACAGACAGACGGGCAGACGGAGCGAGTCAATCAGTGCCTCGAGATGTACCTCCGCTGTGCTGTGCAGGACAAACCCAGGAACTGGCGTCGCTGGCTCGCCGCGGCGGAATTCTGGTACAACTCTTCGCATCACGCGTCTCTAAATTGTTCTCCCTTCAAGGCATTGTTCGGACGCGAACCCAATTTGGGCGCGATCCCAACCTGGGATGAGCATCATGCTGAGGCTGTCGAGATTGATTGGGCTGCCCACGGAGCTGACCTGCATCGACAACTCGAGCGCGCCCAGGTACGCATCAAGAAGAAGGCCGACCGTAACAGGACAGAGCGTTCGTTCACTGTCGGGGAGGAGGTCCTGCTGAAACTGCAACCATACGCGCAGAACTCGCTGGTCAATCGCCCATGCGCCAAGCTCGCCTACAAGTTTTTCGGTCCCTTCAAGGTGGAAGAGAAGATTGGATCCCTAGCCTACCGCCTCGCGTTACCCGCTGATTGCCGCATCCATCCGGTATTTCACGTGTCTCAGCTCAAGCCATTTACAGCTTCTTATACTCCTGTGTTCTCGGAGCTGCCCCGTCCGCCAGACCTGACATCACCAGAAGCAATTCCTGTGGCAATCGTGGAACGGCGATTGGTGAAGAAGGGTGAGGAGCCTCTGGTGCAAATTCGAGTGCAGTGGTCTACAGCGGCTCCGGAAGCAACAACGTGGGAAGACTATGAAGTCTTGAAGCATCGATTTCCAGCAGCGGCAATCTGGGAGGACGTTGCATCTCAAAGAGGCGCCAATGTCACACCGTCAACATCAGTCAACGTGTGACATGCTGTAGCAGGAGGTGTGTGGGCCGGATGTGTGTGGGCTGGGTGGGCCAGCCTGTTGGCATGTGTGTGTGTGGTGTGTGGCGTACTCCTTATAAGCCACCTGAACCTTGTGACCGAGGCATGAACGAGGTGATTACTGAATCGTATCTCATCTTCTCTCTGGCATCCCTCACCTCCTGCTTGCTGTCCCCCTCACCCCAATTCCCTTCTCTTACCAACCCCAGATGCGATCTAAGATCTCGACGATGAGATCGTGACACGCGGTCGTCTCGCTGCGGGGTCCTGGCCCAGGCTAGCTCGTGGTGCTCCTCGCCGTCGCACCACTCTGCTGCGTCTCTAGCTGAGTTGGTGCGGGACGGGGGCAGGCTTCTTCGGCCTGGATGATGGCGTCGCCAGTGCGCTCCGTCCGGCCGCTCTCCCCCAAATATCCAAATCTCCCACACCAAATCCAAATCCACATCCACCCGGCGCGTCGTTCCTGGCCGCGCTGCCGCCGAAGGACTCGGTGGCGCGTCTTGATGCCAGCTCCCGGGGAAACCCGTGCTCATGCTCTGTGCGTGAGCAGATCACGGCGGCGCCTCCGGGCGTTGCTTACCTTGTTGGAGGCGTGGTATTGGAGCTATTGCATTGCTCGCAAGTGCCGTCGGCAGGCGGTGCCGTGCGGCCAGTGGTGGCCGAATCCCCTCCGGATCAGGTCACTACTGTGCATGGGCTGATGGCGCGTGGTGGTTGGTGGCGGCGGTCGGCGTGGCTGCGAAGGGCGGCGCGACGGCTGGAGTCTGGAGGTGGTTCTGCTGCTCTTCGAGTGGTGCTTCTGCAGGCGAGGTGCTTGGAGAGTCCGTTCGTCCCCGTCTGGTTGACCCCGCTTGGTGCGGTGCTCCCAGTGGAGATCGATGAGGTTCTCCGCCTCCAGCTCTAGTATGTGCTCAACCCTCCTTTCTGTAGGTAAATGCCCAAAAATCCGGGTGAAAACCCTGCATCGACTTGTCGATGCCAGTGGCAGCGGTGTTCATGGACACCGTTTCCTCGTTGGAGGTGCCGCTGTGGAGTTCCGGCACCTACAGTACTCCAGTGGTCTCCGGGTGAAAACCTTAGAGCCGGCTTGCCGGCTCGGATGATGGTGTTGTCTCTGCAGCACTCCCTTCTTGGAGGCGTTATCTTGGAGACCCTGCGTATGGTTTCGGTTGCGGCGGTGTTGTGGTGGTGTTGCTGCGGCCAGCTTGGGGCCGATGGTGGCTTGTTGTCTCTCTTTGGCAGGTCTTCGCATGATCTCGGTCACTTGGTTGCTTGCCCAAGACCCTCCCATGGTGGCCGTGCAGTGTGGCGAGCTTCGGGCTCTCGGTGGCGTCTCGGTTCATCTTTGCTCAATGACGATGCAATTGATGCCTCCCCCCTGCTTGTCATCTCGTTTTCTCATGGCGGAGCTCCCGGTCAGGGTTCGTGCTAGGTGCTAGGCTTTGGCACTCGTTGGTTGTGGATGCTCCTGAGTTGTGCCGTGGGATTCGATATGCTAGCCGGTGTGGCGCGCTCGGCTATTTGTTGAATCTTGGTATTGTGATCCCCGACAACACCCCTCATCTTCTGGAGCCTCGTGGTGGTTCTTGCCGCTCCCTCTAATCGTGTGTGTTTTTTCCTTTGTCTCTCCCTTGTAATCCCCGTGTACTCTGGTTCATTTGAACCCATCTTGTAGAGGCTGCAAAGCCGCAAGGCAACTTTGAAATATATTCAGGTGGGGATTTTATCCCCCCCGGTGACCTTTCAAAAAAAAAAGTTGCCGCTCAGGTTGGGCCGGCCCGCTTCTGGTATTTCTCATGGTGTGCAGCGTGGGCGTGGAAGGGCGGCAAAGTCCAAGAAAAAGAAATAATATCAGTTGAGCCCACGTTCGAGGGGTGGAAACCTAAAAATCCACTCTTCAACTTTCGCTGCGACTCCCATGTCCGAACAGCAGCGGCGCCGGCATGGCTGCTTTTTTAGAGCATCTCCATCGGACCTCCGATAGCACTTCCAATAGGTCTATTGGGGAGCTGGCTAAAAAAAACCGCCCAGTCGTGGCACTAATAGCGGTAGTTTTATCGGACAAGCCAAAAACACGTTCGGCCCCGCTAAGACTCCATGTCGACCGGTATGGGAGTGTCGGACAGACGCGGTAACCCTCACCACGTTGATCCTGACGGGCAGCTCGTCCCTGTTAGTGACCGAAAGACGGTCAAAGTGATTTATTGCGGGCGATGAGCCCCCAGCCAATGACGCCCCGACGGCATTGTCATTCGGAAACCCTGGTCGGCGCCACCGCAAGCACCGGAGCCCCCCCTCCACAAGGTCAAGGCGGATCAGACCTCACCGCCGCATGGCCGGCTCTTCCTCGACCACAAGAATACGAAGAAGGAGGCGACAGCACCGCTCCGCAAGGGCAAGAGGAGCATTCGCCACCGCTGGATGATAGAGGAGGAGTCCGATGCCGTGTTCCAGTGATATATCGTCATTGCCCAGTGACTGTCGTTCAAAACAATCTATATGACCCCTGTGGGTTGGGCAGAGGAGTAGCCGACAGCGGAGTTCGGGATTGTGACGATACCCGACGACGGCAATGGCGGGGCATGGAGGGGATGGAGGCCACATCAGGGACGACATACGAGATAGCGATGGCTGGGACAACGACGATGACGGAGGGGAGGGCGACAGAGTGGCCGACAGCAGGAACTGATGGACGTACAACCACCGTCCCTGACGAAGGGGGATTGGCTTGATTAGCTAACGACTCGATGTTGACGGTATTGTGTGTGACAGATGGTCACTAAACTAAACTATACTAAACTAATGTAATCTAATACCGTCAACGAAACGGTTGGGTTCATGAGACAATTCAACTAAAACCAGCCTACACTAGATGTAACCTAAAATCAGCCTACACTAGATGTAACCAGTATGTCCACTTGTCCCCGGTTAATGATCTATTAAATGCAATATTTAAGGGAGTTGCTGCCAACACCTCGACTACTGCTACGTGTTTTCTCTGAACAATGTTGTACAATGGAGCGTATTGGTGAGTAAGCGAGTTATAGACCCATTTTCAAACATCAAAGACTCCTCTACTAAAGAAGTCCTCCTCAACGAGTTAACCAACATAAGAACTTTCTAAAAGGGGGAGTCGGTAGGTTTCGTTCTCTTTCTTGGCAGTGTTTTCCCTTTTCTTATTCATGACACCCATTCGTAACTTCCTCTAGCTAGGCTGGGTCTTTGGAGGGGAAATGTTTTGGCTGCTGATCATGGGATACCAATTGGTCCGTGGGTGCTGCCTTCTTGAGGGTAGCAGATTCGCGAACTAAAAAATGAGGTGAAGGTGGCCATCAATGATATAATTAGGTTTCTGAATGACACACCGAAGGGTCTAAGGAAATTGGACATCAAAAGTGCAAAAGTGACATACGATGCATGGTTTTGAGGTACACTTCTACCTCTTCTAAAGTTATAACGGCCCTGATCCCGCTCGTCCCATGACGATTTTGGTTTCTCTCTCATTTCAAGGTATGGTGGTATTGTTATTCTGGCTACGCGTTTTCCATACACCTTTGGTGCGCTTGTGTGTTGGTGGAGCGTTATCCCGGATTCGGCTTGCTCATTGATGGGTGTGTGTGGAAGATCTGATGTGACATGGATATTCTTCTATGCTATATTTTGGTACATTTGTGTATTGGTGGTGTGTTAAATGTCATTTTAGTTGCTTTGTTGACCGTTGGAGTCTCGGTCCCCTTGGTATATTTTTATTCTCTGATTTCTCCTAATTAGCTGGACACTATTCTCACTAAATCACAGATGCATCTTGCATTATTTCGAGTTTTTTTATCTTAAAAAAGTCTTTCGCCCCATTTTATAAATAAATCCACATTGACCAAACTGATACAAAGTTGTGGGGAATCCCCATAGAAGCAGGTTAACAAAAAAATTAGGTTGAGGTTGTCATGTTTCATGCACTAGCCAACTATCCCAAAAGTCCGAACTGATGGAAACGGCTAGTGCAATCCACATATACTGTAACACCCCCTCTCACGTGTGACTCGGGGAGGGAGAGGCCACATGTGCAACCGGAAGAAAGCAACGTCGCGCAAGTCTCAGAGGTATGACGCAAGACATGCTCATACTTGGACACAAGGGGGCTACCAGCAATTTTTAATAAATTGCGCAAACCAGGGCTCGAACTCGAGACCTTCGGCTCTGATACCATGTCATGTTTCATGCACTAGCCAACTATCCCAAAAGTCCGAACTGATGGAAACTGTAACGCCCCAAGATCGGTACTATGCAGACTTGAGCGTTCCAGCCAAATCCGCATAATAACGATCCTAAAGGACGCCCACCAGGCATAACGTGCACGTCGCAACACACACGTTATGCGGGTGAAATTGTGATAACATTACAACAGTTCTCGATGGAACCCACAAAAGAACATATACAACAACGACTCACCGAGTCAAGAGCAAAAGATACAATACAAAGATCCAAATAACAACGGAAGCGGGTAGCGTCCGGCTACGGACAAGAAACAAATTGGACTAAGAGTCCTGAAGATAAACGAAGGCACCATATCCCTGCCCAGGCCAAGCCGGAGGGATTCCCAAGCTAACGTCGTCAGACTTCAAACCTGTTGGCTGCATTGGAATAGCAGCCCCGAAGGGGTCAGTACTAGTAGAAGTACTGGCAAGTAATACTCACAAGATATCAAAGCTGGAATTCTGAGGAAAAGGGCTTAGCGATTGAGGCGGCAGCAAGCGGCACTAGCAACTTATAGAGACACGCTACAACTTTCGGCTAATAGAGAGGAGGTAAGAGAGCGCATAGGTAACCAACTATGCTAACACCAAACATACCCGGCCAATTTCTTACCAGCCCGTTATCCTACGAGCAGCAAGCCCAAAGGCACTCACACAGTTGGCAATTTTATAATTTATTATTGAAGTAATCTATCTTACTAGTCAATTTATAATCATTAGGTGTAAGTTGTCTATGATCTTGTTAGCCAGCATCATCACCAAGTCGTCCATAACCGCGGACACGGCTTTTCGAAAAGATTTAACCCTGCAAGGGTGCACAAATGTAACCACACGCACTTCAACCCTTGTTGCCATGCAATTAGCACACTTCCTAAGATGTGCCGGCAGGGTATCCGACGCTACACTTTCCTTCACTACCACACAAGTCCAGGGAACCACCTAGCTAAGTCTGACCCACCTTGAAAGTCCGGCCGAAGCTCCGAGGTGGACTTAGCCGATGCGAGAACGGCTTCGGGAGGGAACACTCATACGATTGCCCCTCCTTCCACATGCGATTAACGCACGGTCCACAACCCTACCGTAAGTAACCATCACGTATAAGTCCCGGAGGCGTCCCATCCGTACCTGCATCACAAATAAATAAAGCGCCGCGCAAATGGAAACACCCGAACTACTTGTGGCGCCCTGGACAAGGCTGCAGATCCGGTACTAGGTCGAGGGGAGTCCCATTTCCTCCCACATGTGGGTAGTTCTTCACTGTATTGATCCCTGATCCTGTGGCTGCTTGGAGTGATTATTTGAAGACTAATTGTGCACAGTTTCAGTTCAGCAGAGGCTCTATTTTCTTGCCTCAGATTTCTGGGCTCCTTGAGCCAGTTGTTGACAAGAGTTTTCTTCTGTCCTTTCAAGCTGAGAATGATTTTAAGTTTGTTGCTGAGGCTGGCCCTTTGGTGTCAACTAAGACTCCAAGGAAGAGGAGCAGAAAGCGAGTGGTGGTGTTGCCACCAACTGAGAGAAGAACCACAAGGAGTTCTGTGCAGAGTGGGGGGTTCAGACTGGTGCCTATGTTGCAGTATCCTGAGCCAAGGAAGAAGCCACGTTCTGCCAAGCCAAACAGCAAGGAGGATTTAGTTCCTCTTTTTACTCCTCTGCATGTCCTTCAGTTGGCGGGAAGAGAGCTGGAAATTGATGAGAAGGAACTTTCGAAGGAGAAGCTTGAAGCCTCTTCTA
Organism: Puccinellia tenuiflora; assembly: GCA_012064385.1. NCBI lineage: Eukaryota > Viridiplantae > Streptophyta > Magnoliopsida > Poales > Poaceae > Puccinellia > Puccinellia tenuiflora. The sequence continues at coordinate 190,912 of QRDG01000341.1, forward strand.
GCAAGCCCAGAAGCCCATCCTCTTCTGATGATAATTAAGGCCTTGCTTCTTTTGGGCCCAATGGGCCAGTGTGTCTTTTGGAGATGTCTTGCTTTTGTTAAACTTTTATCTATGGTCTATGGTCTGTACCTGGTAATTCTGTCAGATGGTTGTCTTATGGACGCGGTTATTATTTTGTGCCTCTCTGTGACTGGCATTTATGGTTACTGCTATATCTATGGTTTATATGGATAGTGCTCATATTAATTCTCTGGATTGGTTGGTCTTTGATTGGAATGTGAGGGGCCTTAATGATAAAGATAAAAGACTTGCTGTTTTTAATAAAATTGAGGAATGCCATGCTGCTGTGATATGTCTTCAGGAGACAAAATGCCAGTCTTTTGACCATTCTTTTATTAAATCCTTTTGCCCAAAAAGATTTGATCAATTTGCTTATTCCCCTTCTGAGGGAGCTTCTGGGGGCCTGATTGTGTTATGGAACAGTTCTATCTTCTCTGGGGAATTGTTGGAAATTCATAGGTCTGCTATAAAGATCAAGTTCACTTCGGTGCATAACTCTGTTTCCTGGACTTTGATTAATGTGTATGGGCCGTGTAAGGGAATTGAGAGAGATATTTTTGTCTCCTGGCTTTATAATCAACAAATTCCAATACATGAAAATTGGTTGATTTTAGGAGATTTTAATTTTATTCGTTCTGAGGATAACAGAAGCAGGCCTGGGGCTGATCTTAATGACATTCTTTTATTTAATGATGTCATTAGTCATTTGGGGTTAATTGAGTTACCCCTAAAAGGAAGGTCCTTCACTTGGTCAAATATGCAGCAAGATCCTTTACTAGTTCAGTTGGATTGGTTCTTTACTTCTTGTCAATGGACTTTATCTTTCCCAAACACTATTGTTTCTCCTTTGGCCAAGATTACTTCTGATCATTTACCTTGTGTGGTGAAAATCTCCACCTGTATTCCAAAGGCTAAGGTTTTTCGTTTTGAGAATCATTGGGTGCAGCAACCAGGTTTTATGGAGCTTGTTCAGGAAGTGTGGTCCAGGCCCACTCATCATATAGCTCCTGTCAAAATAATTTCTGCCAAGTTAAAGTCACTCAGATATGAGCTAAAGAATTGGGGGAAAAAATTATCTCATATTAAATTGCTGATTCAGAAGTGCAATATGGTCATCTTTTTCTTTGACCAATTGGAAGATTCGAGAGTGCTTAGCAACCCTGAGTTTAATTTCAGGAATTTGGTTAAGGCCCATTTGAAGAAGTTACTTCAGATCCAGTCTGACTACTGGAAGCAGAGATGTACTATCAGATGGGTCAAGCTTGGTGGAGAAAACACTAAATTTTTCCATGCTAAGGCCACAGAAAGGCATAGGCACAATGTTATCCCCTCTTTAGTGGATCATAATGGGAATGTTTTGGAGGATCATCAGGACAAAGCTGCTGCTTTTTGGAATTGTTTCAAAGGAAGAATGGGGGTGTCTTTCTCCACTAATGACCAGGTTGATCTAGCAAACTTTCTGGAAGTTGTGCCTGGTTTGGATAAGCTTGGTGATATTTTCTCTGAGGAGGAAATTGAAGGAATTGTAAAGCACTTGAAACCTGATAAGGCCCCAGGACCTGATGGCTTTACTGGCCTGTTCATAAAGAGGTGTTGGCCTATTATTAAAGGGGATTTTATGAAACTCTGTTCTGATTTCCATGATGGGAAGGTTAATCTTGAGAGTATTAATGGATCTTACATAACCCTTATTCCCAAGAAACAGTCCCCTGAGACTGTCAATGATTTTCGGCCTATCTCCTTGACCAATATCTCTCTGAAATTACTGACCAAGTTGATTGCTAATAGGTTCCAAGCTGTTATCTCAGAGTGCATTCATGATAATCAATATGGTTTCATTAAATCTAGAACAATTCAGGATTGTTTGGCTTGGTGCTTTGAGTATATCTTTCAGTGCAAACAGTCTAAGAGGAAGGTTGTGGTTTTTAAAATTGACTTTGAGAAAGCCTTTGATACCATCGAACACAAGGCTATTATGCAGATCCTTAAATGCAAGGGTTTTCCCCCTCTCGTGATTTCATGGGTCAATGATGTGCTATCTTCAGGATCATCCTCTGTGCTGCTCAATGGGGTTCCTGGTAACAAATTTCATTGTAGGAGGGGGGTGAGACAGGGGGACCCTTTATCCCCAATTTTGTATGTTTTGGGTGGTGATCTTCTACAGAGTATTGTCAACCTGGCTTTCAATCAGGGGAGACTGAGGTTGCCTATTCCTGGGGAGGGCTCCTTCCCTGTGGTGCAATATGCTGATGATACTTTAGTTTTCTTAGAAGCAGATCCTGATCAGCTAAACACTTTCAAGGAACTACTGGATCTTTTTGCATCTATTACTGGATTAAAGGTGAACTATCATAAATCCTCCATGGTGCCATTAAACATTTCTTCTGATTATGCTGATTCCCTGGCTGGAATCCTGGGTTGCCAAATTGCTAGTATGCCTTTCCCATACTTGGGCCTCCCAATGGGCACAACAAAACCTGCTATGAAGGATTTTGCACCACTAATAGACAGGGTTGAGAGGAGGTTATCTGCCACAGCTTCCTTTTTATCTTATGGTGATAGTCTGGTCTTGGTTAACTCGGTGTTGTCCTCCTTACCCACATATTACATGTGTTCCCTTATTATCCCTAAAGGGGTCATTGAGGTGATTGATAAAGCAAGAAGAAGGTGCCTTTGGAGGAAGGATAAACACAAGCAAAGGGTCAATTCTTTGGCTGCATGGGACATGGTATGCAAGCCAAAAAAGAAGGGGGGCTTAGGGATTGTGAATTTGCAAGTGCAGAATAAAGCTTTGCTTTTGAAGCAGTTGGATAAGTTTTATAATAATGCTGATCTGCCTTGGGTGAAGCTAGTAAGGAATTCATATTATCACAATTCAGTTCCTCATGTTGTGACTATGAGTGGCTCCTTCTGGTGGAGAGGAGTTTATAGCTTTGTGGATGAGTGGAGGGCAATTACCAGATGTGAAGTGGGAAGTGGTTATTCCATTCTGTTCTGGGATGATTTGTGGAAGGACAGGATTTTGTCTCAGCAATTCCCAAGGTTGTTCTCCTTTGCTAGAGACAAGCTAATTTCTGTAAGGGAATTTTTCATGCTGGAGGATAAGGTTGAGGCTTTTTACCTGCCACTGTCCATGGAGGCTTTTGAGGAGTTTGGTGTTTTGGCTCAATTGTTGAATGATCTAACGCCTAGTGAGTCTTCTGATAAATGGATTTCTTGCTTGTCCAAGGGAGGCTATTCTTCAAGGAGTTTTTACCAGTTTCATTTTTCTGGTATTGCTAATCATACCCCATCTGGGTGGATCTGGAAGTCGAAGTGCATGTCCAAGCATAAATTTTTTGCTTGGCTAATTCTGCATAATAGAATAAATACCAAGGATATGCTGTTGCGAAGACATTGGAATGTCACCAGTAATCACAATTGTGTGCTTTGCCAGCAGCACAAATATGAGGACTGGGTACATCTATTTTTTCAGTGCAACTTTAGTCAAAGGGTCTGGTCGTATCTCCAGATCTCCTGGTGTGATTCTTCTATGATGGACAATCTGTTGGTTGCAAAGAAGGATTTTGAAGGTCCCTGTTTTACTGAGATTGTGATTTTAGCTTGCTGGAACATCTGGAAACAGAGGAATGGCTTTATTTTCAAGGAGATTCTGCCATCTTTTAGAGGTTGGAAGGCTGGTTTCTTCCTAGATATCACCATGCTTGGGCATAGGGTGAAAGACATTAATAAGTCTAGATTGTCATCATGGCTTGACAACCTACTTTAATTCTTTGTTTGTAATTATCTTGTAAATTTCTTGTACAGTCGTTTTTCAATCCAATAAAAGGCTGTGGGGGTCTCCCCTACAGTATTTAAATTCAAAAAAAAATGTGGGTAGTGCGCTCGGTCTTGGATCAGAGGACAAGAACTTGGGTCCTAGGCGACACTAGCAGAACAAATCACCACGATTGGCCTTCCGCCGGTGCCTTATCTTTATTAATTGTATCCCATCGCCAAACATTAAAGATTATCATGTGAATTTAACCCAACTATCAAATTAAAGCATGACTAGAACATGACTCGAGCAAAACAAACCTAAGCATGCACTACGACTCGCAAGGCCAACAAGATAAACAAGCAACAGGGTAGTAGGATGTGGGGGTGGTGGCATATCAGGGCTGCAAGGGAAAACATGCAAATAGGATCGGGACTCAAGCATCGCAATATATGGCTAGCAAGGAACAAAAGATAGGAGGTGTAAGAGACAGAAAACAAGCAAAGATAGCAAGTGAGTATCACTTGCCTGCAATCCGGTAGAGGTAGCAGAACCTGTCGTTGCTCACATCAACTCATCGTCCTATTCCCGAAGAAGCAACGAACACCGGAAACATAAAAGATGCATTTTACTTCTATGACAAAAGAACCGGCATGTTGATGACATGATGCATGACAAATTAAAGGTGATCCAATTTTATTCCCTAACACATGGCAAAGCATTTTAAATGGGATCGGTGCACAATATAGATGCACCGGACATATCCCATAATTAAAGTTTGATTAATTCGACTAAATGGAGGAAAGGTGCGATGTTAATTAATTATGCATGATTTTATAAGATATCGCATATATATGGCATATAGGGGTTTAGGGTTGGGGTCGCACATCGGAAACGAGGAACTTCGGATTCGGAACCGTCGTCTTCGGGTCGTAGTCGAAGTAGTCGTCGTAGTCGAAGTAGCCGAAGTAGTCGTTCATCTGGAGTCGGAGTAGTCGAGGTGGTCGAGGTAGTCGTTCCGTAGTTGACGTCGTGGAAGTAGTCGTACTCGGGTCGTCGTGGTGGCAGATCTTGTCGTTTCGGGCTTCGGGGTCGTCGGGGTTCCACGGCATCGGGGTCGGGCTTCGGGGTCACGGCGCGCACGAAGGCGGCCGACACAAACGGACTCGAAGCGGAGAACTTGGCGGGTTCCGGTGTCGGGGAAGATCTTGTCGTATCCGCGGTGGTCGTCGTACTCGGACTTCACGACGTCGGGAACCAGAACGGAAAACTGCTTCACGACGGGAAACAGAGATCGGGAAACAGATTCACGACGGGAAACGGGATCGGGAAACTGCTTCGGGGAACCGTCACGACGGGAACGTCCACCGGGGAACTCCGAAGAACCGTCGGGGGACCAAAAACGGGAACCTCGGGGAAACACGGAAGCAGCACACACAACAACCACACGGGGGCGAAGCACGACACGGCAGCAGAAAAAGAGCGTCGGGCTTCTTGCGGGAAATTCGTCAAACAGTTGGCGGGCGGCAGCAGGATGAGACCGGGACGACCAGACAGGGGGGTGCTCGGGCACGGGATCGACGGAGAGAGTCGTGGCGGGGAGGAGGAGCAGGGGTGGCCGCTCTGGCTAGAGCAGAGGAGGCCGGCGGTGGTGAGGTGCGGGGTTGGGAGCCGGAGGCGCTCGAGGTCGGAGACGAGGGAGAGGATGGAGGCGGGCAGGCCGGGGCAAGGCGAGCCGGGCCGGAGCGGCCGGTGCTCGCCGTGGTCGAGCAGGACGACGGCGGGTCGAGCTCCTGCCGGCTCGGGCCGGAGGAGGGCGGAAGAGGAGCAGCTAGGGGAGGAGCTCGGTGGAGGAGACTGGCCGGAGGGGGCGACGGCGCGCGGCAGGGGTAGAGGAGGGGGAGCGGCTCGCGACCGGGTGAGGATGGGGAGCGGGCGGCGCGTGGTGGTGGAGGGTGCGGGTGCGGTGAGGAGAGAGCCAGGGAGGAAAGAAGGAGTGGCCAGGGGAAAAAAGAAAAAGAAGGATAAGGGGAAAGGAAAAAAGAAGAAAAAGGAAAAAGGGGAAAAAAGGAAAAGGAAGTGGTGGAAGGATAGATTCGCGAAACCGAAAAATCAGGAGGAGGGCGGCTGCAAAATGCCAGGGGTGGGAAAGGAAAACTGTCAGGGGCAGGATTAGGGTTTTGGAGGTTAGGTGGGCTTGGGCCAGATTTGGGCTGCTCTCTCTCTAACTCAAAACATTTTATTTTGCAAACTAAATTTGGCAATTAATTTTAGAAAACGGAGACGACTGTCTCGATAAAATATTTTCCGACAATTTTAGAAAAACAAAATAGGGTTTAATAAAAATAATTTTTGTTGCCAAAAATATGCGATGGCGATGATGCTGATGTCATGATGATGCAAAAAGAAAAACAAGCAAAATCTAATTTGGGGAAAAACCCCGGGCATTACAGAAACGGCTAGTGCAATCCATCATCTCCGCCCCCACCGGAACCCACCATAGCACCATCACGGTCCGCCTCGACCGAACCAACTTCCTCCTCTGGAAGATGCAAGTTGTCCCCAACATCGCCGGCCAAGGGTGGTACGGCTTCCTGGACGGCTCGGCCACTATGCCGCCGCCCATGATCACCGAAGGAACGGGGGTCGCCGCCGTGACCAAGGCCAACCCCGACTATGCTGCGTGGTTCTACACGGATTAGCGTGTTCTCAGCATCCTCGTCGGCTCCATGACGAAGGAGATCCTTGGCCACCTCGTCGGCTGCCACACCTCGGCGGCGGTGTGGGGTTGCCTCACGGCTATGTTCTCGGCGGATGCGGCGCCAGCTCACGTCGTTGAAGAAGAACGACCTCACCGCCGACGCCTACTTCCACAAGATGAAGGGGTTCGCGGATGCCATGGCCACGGCCGGCTCTCCCATCGGGGATGATGAGCTGATCGACTACATCGTCGTCGGTCTAGGGCAGCAGTACGAGTCCCTCCAGCACTCCCTTACAGTGCTTGCCGCCACCCGCGCTGACAACCTCAGCCTGTCGGACTTCTACTCCATGCTCCTCAACTGCGAGAAGATCAACGAGCAGAACGCCCACCCCCCGAGTTCTCCACTTCCGCCAATGTCGTGGCGCGGCAGGGCGATGCGTACCGTGGGGGAGGGCGCCCCTTCGTCGACAACAACGGCGGTCGCTCTAGCGGCTGCCCCTCCAGCCAGCCAGGTGGTGGCCAGGTGCACGGTGGCCAGTAGCAGCAAGACCAGCGTGGCAACCGCCCCAACCAAGGGGGCGGCGGTGGCAGGAACGGTGGTGGTGGCAAGGGCGGCCGCCGCCAGCGTCCGCGCTGCCAAATCTGCACGTACTGGGGACATGAGGCCCTCTAGTGCAAGCAGCGCTTCAACCAGGCATTCCAGTACGAGGACAACCGTGCTGGCAACTCTGCCGCCTACCAGTCCGGCACCGGCCAGTCTTGGCTCTTCGACACCGGCGCCACCGACCACCTCACCAACGACATGGGTCGGATGACCGTCCAGGAATGCTACACCGGCACGGATCAAGTGCAAGTCGCCAACGGTGCAGGTTTGTCTATTACGCATGTTGGTCACTCTCGTTTACCTGGTTCATCCTCTCCCATTGAACTTAAAAATATTCTTCATGTTCCTGGACTTAGCAATAATTTGCTCTATGTCTATCGCCTTGTGTCTGACAATAATATATTCATTGAGTTTCATAAATTCTTCTTCTGTGTCAAGGACAAGGTCACGAAGAAAATACTACTTCGCGGTAGGAGTCGTGGCGGCCTCTACCCTCTTCCGTTCAGCCGTGCCGTAGCATCTGGGCATCATGCGTCTTCGGCGTTCGGCTGTCTTCCGAGCAGTGGCATCGGCGTCTTGGTCATCCTTCAAATAAAATAGTTTGTACCATTGTTAGTTCCAACAATTTGTTATGTTCCCCAAACATTGAGTCTTCCGTGTGTGACGCTTGTCAGTGTGCTAAGAGCCACCAATTACCTTATAATTATTCTACTCGGGTGTCTACATCTCCTCTTGAGCTTGTTCACTCTGATGTGTGGGGTCCTGCTTTGCTCTCTTCCGAGGATTTCAAGTACTATGTGAGTTTCATTGATGACTATAGTCGCTATTGCTGGATCTATTTGATCAAAAATAAATCCGATGTTGAGCGTCTTTTGAATGCTAAGATCCGTTCTGTTCAGTCGGACTGGGGGGGGGGGGGGGGTGAGTATCACCGTCTTCATGCTTATTTTCAGCGCACCGGCATTGCTCACCGTGTGTCCTGTCCTCATACATCTCAACAAAATGGTATCGCCGAACGCAAGCACCGTCATCTTGTAGAGACGGGTCTCGCTCTCCTAGCTCACTCCTCCCTACCCCTTCGGTTTTGGGATGAGGCATTTCTTACTGCTTGCTATCTCATTAATAGGATGCCCACGCCTGTTATCAACAACACCACACCTATTTTTCGCCTCCCCAACATGCCCCCCGAGTACTCGTTTCTCCGCACGTTTGGTTGTGCGTGTTGGCCTAGTTTGCGTAAGTATAACTCGCGTAAACTTGAGTTCCGCTCTCGAATGTGTGTGTTTCTTGGGTACAATCCTATGCATAAAGGCTACAAGTGCCTTGATCGCTCCACTGGTCGTATTTACATCTCTCGTGACGTTGTTTTCGACGAGACGGTGTTTCCCTATGCCACTCCCAGTGTCACTATTGATGTCTCTACCCTTCTTCCCGTGTCGTTTCCACCTGATGAACCAGTCACTCAGAGTACTGACACGCGTAGTTATGACATTACCTTGTTACCGGCTAATGCACCTGGTTTTGTTAGCTCTCCTGTGCAGGTTATCGCGTCGTCGCCCTCGCCGATCGACGTCCAGGCTTCATCGCCACTGCATGTTTCGGCCGGCGCGCCAGGGCCCACACCGCATGCAGCTGCGTCGTCCTTTCCAGGATCGGCTTCTCGGGCTGATCCTGGCGCAGCCTCGGCTTCGCATGGGCCGGTCACGGCCTCCGAGAGTGGCCACTCACCCGTGCATTCTATGTCGCCTACGCGGTCGCCTTCCTCGTCACCGCCTGCTTCCCAGCCCGTTTCACCGCAAGCTGGCGGCGGGTCGACCTCCTTGAGTTCTTCAACGCCCATGTTACCGCCTCCGTCATCATCGGCACCACCTGTTGTTGCCCCGCCACTGGTTATCGTCACGCGTCAGCGCAACGCCATATACCGTCCCAAGGAATTTCGGGATGGCACGGTTCGGTATGACCCTTACCGCCGTCGCACGTTCATCGTGGCGTGCGGCTATGGAGGCTGAATTCGAGGCTCTTCAGGCAAATAAGACATGGACATTGGTACCGCGTCCACATGGCACTAACATTGTTGGCAGCAAGTGGATCTTCAAAACGAAGTTCCGTCCTGATGGTTCAGTCGACAAATACAAGGCGAGACTGGTGGCTAGAGGTTTTACACAGCAGTACGGTATTGACTATCATGACACCTTCAGTCCTGTGGTTAAACCAGTCACGGTTCGCCTGGTGCTCTCACTTGTTGTCTCTCGTGGTTGGTGTCTTCGTCAGATTGATGTGAGTAATGCCTTCCTGCATGGTTTTCTTACTGAGGAAGTGTATATGCAGCAGCCCCCTGGTTTTGAGGATTCACGGTGTCCTCAGTATGTTTGCAAGCTGCAGCGTGCCCTCTATGGTCTCAAACAGTCGCCCCGTGCCTGGTATGCACGCTTAAGTGACAAGCTTCATCAGCTCGGTTTTGTTGCTAGCAAGGCGGATAACTCTCTGTTCATCTTCGATCATCAGGGAGTTGTGATCTATATGCTCGTCTATGTTGATGACATTGTTTTGGCTGGGTCATCTTCGTCTGCTGTTGAGAAGCTTGTTGCTACTCTTTCTGGTTCGTTTCCTATCAAGGATCTCTGGCGCCCTGAGTATTTTCTTGGCATTGAGGTGATACGTCCATTTTGCATCACTATTTTACATCATAATTTATCTTTATTCATTGATATATTTCATATTTTGATGCAATACTTATGTTATTTTATCCCATTTTGCATGTTTGGCAATTATTGGAGATCCATCTGCCGGAGCCTGGAATCAGCTGGAAAAGTACCCGTCAAGACACCTGACTTCGGAAGCCCCAAAATTCCAGAAAAAATCAGGGAATAATATTTCAGAAAATAAGTCATGGAGCCAGAAGGGGGCGAAGGGGCGAGCAACAGGGGGCAGGGCGACCCCCTGCCGCGGGCCCACCTAGGGCCGCGGCAGGGGCCCGCCCCTGGTCCCTGTGACCCCTCTCCGTCTCCCCTACGGCGTATTATTCACCCTTAACCTAAAAACATCAGGGGCATCGAAGAGGAATTTTTCCACCGCCTCCACGAGACGGAAACCAGACAGAGAGAAGAAGAGCTCCGGCAGAGAGAAATCTGTCGGGGAATTTCCCTCCCGGAGGGGGGAATCATCGCCATCACGCCGGGCATCATCGGGATCATCATCAAAACCATCTCCATCATCAGCACCATCATCACCGTCACCGTCCCATCTCATCCCGCTGTAGCAATCGTCATTGTTTTGTTATTAGTTCATTGGAATCGTATCCCGGGTATTGATTACCACTTGTAGTTGATGCTTGAGAGTTTTATCGGTGAATTATCTTTACGATCAGATTGTTACCCTTATTCATATCACCTCTGATCATGATCTATATGATGTATTGTGAGTAGTCCGTTTGGTTCTTGAGGACATGGGGAAAGCCTAGTTGCTAGTAATTGCATAATGTTGAGTAATATTTAATGGTTTGATTTATGTTGTGGTGTTATTCCTCTAGTGGTATCGTGTGAACATCGACTACATGATACTTCACCTTTCAAAGGGCCTAGGGGAATGCATGGTGTATTTAGTTTGCTTATGGTAGGGTTGCAGGAGTGACAGAAACCTAAACCCCAATTTGTGAGCTAGTGCACTAGGGAGTGTAGGATCTCGGAGTTTAAGGTTGTGGTTAGGTTTTTATCTTAATTACTTTCTTGTAGTTACGGATGCTTGCAAGGGGTTTAATCACAAGTATGTATTTGTCCAAGTAAGGGCGGTGCATTAGCATAGGTCTACCCACACAACACTTTATCAAAACATTGAAGGTTAATCACCGGCGTGCAGTGAAACTGGCTAGGCAGAAACTCCCATGTATCCTCGAGAACGTTTTAATCATCATAAGTAACACAATCGGCCTGTCCTTTGAGCTTAAAAGGATTGGGATATTTGCTGCAATTATTGTAGCACTCTTTTATTTACTTGTTCTTTATATCAAAACTCCAAAAACATTTCTCTTTTAGTGCTTATAGTGAAACCTTGCTGAAATCCACTTGTCAACACCTTCTGCTCCTCGTTGGGTTCGACACTCTTACTTATCGAAAGGACTACGATAGATCCCCTATACTTGTGGGTCATCAAGTCTCTTTTCTGGCGCCGTTGCCGGGGAGTGTAGCGCTATTGGTAAGTGGAACTGGTAAGGAACTCTTTTATTGTAAGTGCTGTTTTTATTTCTGCTTGTTACTTTGCTTCGTTATGGAGCACTCTTCGCTTAATATGTTGTTTGGGAGCGATTCTACCACCACACCTGTAGTGGATAAGAGTCCTCCGCTCTCTGAAATTGATCCATTTAAAATACCCATGGGAATTATTGATCATGTTATGAGTAACCGTTATGCAGGGGATGGAACCATCCATCCAGGTTATCATTTGCTTTATATTAAAGATCTGTGTGAGCTATTTAAGATTGCAGGTATGTCAAAGGAGGTAATACTGAGCAAATTATTCTCAATATCACTGAAGGATAAAGCTATGGATTGGTATATGCTTCTGGATAATTCTCACTTGATGGATTGGAAAGAGCTTATGTCTCTCTTTTATTCTAAATTGTATCCTCTTCATGAAATTCATCAAGATAGAAATTATATTTACAACTTTTGGCCACATGAAGGAGAAAGCATCGCTCAAGCTTGGGGGAGGTTGAAATCTCTAATGCTTAAATGCCCCAATCATAAGCTTCCTAATGATATAATTGTTAACAATTTTTATGTGGGGCTGTCTCGCTATGATAAGGATATGATTGATGCCTCTTCTCTTGGATCCTTTACAAACAAGGAAGTTAATGCTAAATGGGATTTAATTAAAAGGATTTATCGCAATGCGGAAGATTGGGAGATCGACAAAGGTAAAGAATCAGGTATAAATTATGAGTATGACTGCATTAAATCTTTCATGGAAACTGAACGTTTTAATATGCTTAGTACTAAGTTTGGGCTCAATTCTCAAATTGTTGTTGATCTTTGTAAATCCTTTGCCGATCATATTAATATTCCAAAAGAAAAGTGGGATAAGTATCATGAACCATTTAAAGATGTTTGTAAAACGGATGTGCTTGCTAGTAATGATGTACTTGTTCAAATAGTTGAATCTGTTTTACCTGCTGTTTACTTTGAAAAACCACCATTTCCTATAAAAATTAAAGAACACTCAATCGTGTCTAATGTGGTTAATAAAAGTGAAAGGAAATCTTATAAACCTGATGAACAACTTGAAATTGCCTCTCCAGTAGCTTTGGTTAAAGATCTTGTAACTGAGAACGTCGATGGGGGTTCTATTTATTTTTGTGAAGCTGCTACTAACATTGTTAGACAAGATAAAAGTGCAAAAGTTGTTGGTACTCCTGTTGTCTCTGTCAAAATAGGTGATCATTGCTATTATGGATTATGTGATATGGGTGCAAGTGCAAGTGCTATTCCTTATACACTTTATCAAGAAATAATGCGCGAAATTGCGCCATGTGAGCTTGAGGATATTGATTTGGAGATTAAATTGGCTAATAGAGATGTCATCCACCCGGTGGGAATTAATTATCAGAGACGTTGAAGTCTTATGTGGTAAGGTAAAATATCCAACTGATTTCCTTGTCTTGGGGTCAGTTAAAGATAAATTTTGTCCTATCATATTTGGTAGACCTTTCTTAAACACTTGTAGTGCTGTTATAGATTTTAAGAAAGAAAAGGTCTCTGTTCAATTTGCTGGAGAGCCGTATGAATTTAATTTTTCCAAATTTGCTAGGCATCGTTATGATAAAGAATTACCTAATGAGGATCTTATTATTGAAAGAATTGCTTCTATTGCCGTGCCTCCTAATGATCCTTTGCAGCAATATATGGAGGAGCACGAGAATGATATGTTTATGCAGGAAAGGGAAGAAATTGATGAAGTCTTCTTTAGACAGCCGGCTATTCTGAAGCATGATCTACCTGTGGAGTCTTTGGGGACTCCAACACCTCCAAAGGGAGATCCTGTTTTTGAATTAAAAGCGACACTCTCAAATATACATATTTAGATGAGAAGAAAATATATCCTGTTATTATCAATTCTAACCTTTCAGCAAAAGAAGAGGAGCGATTATTGGAGGTTCTTAGGAAACATCGAGCTGCATTGGGATATACTCTGGATGATCTTCAAGGGATTTCTCCATCTATTTGTCAACATACAATTAATCTTGAGCCTGATGCGAAGCCCGTTGTTGATCATCAACGAAGATTGAATCCAAAGATGAAGGATGTGGTAAGAAATGAGATACTCAAGCTTCTCGATGCAGGTATAATCTATCCTATTGCTAATAGTATATGGGTTAGTCCTATCCATTGTGTTCCAAAAAAGGAGGTATGACTGTTGTTGCTAATGATAATAATGAACTCATTCCTCAAAGAACAGTTGTAGGATATAGAATGTGCATTGATTATAGGAAACTTAATAAGGCTACTCGAAAAGATCATTATCCTTTGCCTTTTATTGATCAAATGCTTGAAAGGCTGTCTAAGAATTCTCACTTTTGTTTTCTTGATGGTTATTCTGGTTTCTCTCAAATTGCTGTTAAATATGATGATAAAAAAAACTAATTTTACTTGTCCTTATGGAACTTATGCCTATAGACGTATGCCTTTTGGTTTGTGTAATGCACCCGCTACTTTTCAAAGATGCATGTCTGCTATTTTTCATGGTTTTTGTGAGGAAATTGTGGAACTCTTCATGGACGATTTCTCCGTCTATGAAACTTCTTTCGATAATTGCCTCTATAATCTTAACAAAGTTTTGCAGAGATGTGAGGAGACCAATCTTGTTCTCAACTGGGAGAAGTGTCATTTCATGGTAAATGAAGGCATAGTGCTTGGACATAAAATTTCTGAGAGGGGAATTGAAGTTGATAAAGCCAAAATTGAAGCAATTGAGAAGATGCCCTATCCAAGGGACATCAAAGGTATTCGTAGTTTCCTTGGTCATGCTGGTTTTTATAGGAGGTTTATTAAAGATTTTTCTAAGACGTCGCGGCCTCTTACTAATCTTCTTCAAAAAGATGTTCCATATGTTTTTTATGAAGATTGTAAGGAAGCTTCGAGGTACTAAAAAGGGCTTTAATTACCGCTCCTATAGTTCAACCGCCTGATTGGAATTTACCCTTTGAAATTATGTGTGATGCTAGTAATTATGCTGTAGGGGCTGTCCTTGGCCAAATAATTGATAAGAAGTTGAATGTAATTCATTATGCTAGTAAAACTTTGGATAGTGCACCGAAAAATTATGCAACCACTGAAAAGGAATTTTTAGCGGTCGTTTATGCTTGTGAAAGGGGTCACAGCATAGAAAACAAAAATTTTCCTACGCGGCAAGCGGAATAAACCCCAAGGATCTAGATCTACTAGACGAAGATAGCGAAGGTGAACAAACGCGTTTTGTCGGTGCAGGGGTTGGCTAGTCGATCCCCGCAACTAGACTCGTCTAGTCGCGAGGAGATGTATTATCCTCGAGATCCAATCCGATGAAGTGCAGCAACGGGCAGCACCTCCACGGTGTCCACACGTACGGCTCGATGAAGACGTCAACTCCTTGATCCCGCAAGCGAGAGGACATGGCCTTGATGATCTCAGCAGCATGACGGTAGTGCCGGTGACGATGACGATCTCCACGTGCGAGGCTTCGCCAAGCCAAGCGAGAGGAGAGGGAGAGGAGGAGGTGGCGCTCTAACACCCCGTAATTTTATTGGGTTTTCTCATCTATCAACAATTCTTGTCATTGCATAGATGACCATCTTATCCGTCTTTATTGAATTTTAAATCTGAGATGACAGTCGGGGCATCTCTCCGAGACATTCTATCGTGAAGCACTTCATTATCCAATCCAAAGATGGTTTCGTGAAAATGATTATATGGCTTTGCTGTACGCCTTCTATCGGCACCTTCAATTAGTCTTTCAAAACAAAACTCTTCTCAAGGATCCGAGTCCATAATTGCGTCGGGAAATTGACTATTCGCTTGCTCAAATCGGATGCCGTATGAATCTTTCATTTTATCTGGTTCCAACGGCTGTGATTAATTATAATTTCGAAATTTATTCTTTAACAGAATATTTTGGCCTTATCCTGGATGAACAGGGAGAGCTTATCCTCAAGGTGTGCTTCCATCTATTTCTTTTATCCTCCACGCAGCAGCCCCTCCCATCTCTCTTCTCCAACTAGTCGCCTCCTCCTTCACATGGAACCCATCCGAATCCCCTTGCTCAAGCCTCAAGGGTGAGTTTCCCCACCCTCTATAATCCTCTTATGTGCTTTACATGGCAACCCCTTGGTTCTTAGGGCTGGGGATTAGAAGTTAAAGTGAGGGGATTAGGGCAAAGCTAGTTTCTCTTGCTGTTTGTGCTTGTACAGCATACAAATCATCATTTTTTGAGGGTCAAGATGACATAACTGGAAGTTCATCGTGTGGAATGAAATAAAGATTATGTTCTCACGGTTATTTTGAGTATTCGTTTGTTCAATTTGGTGCAGCCATTTGGTCTCAGCAATAATAACAAGTTTCTGTTCTGATAATTGAAATACAGAGTACTTAGTGTTTTGGGCTACTTCTTTCAGAGTCTTCCGTTGTTAATAAAATGCTGAACTAAAATAGTACTGCTAGCTGATAGCTTGTAGTTTGTAGATCAATTTAGTTTCCTCGAATTTAATGAGTAATTTTACTGGAATGAAATTCTTAAGAGGGCTAATCAATATAGTGAATGCTGGGAACATCAATCTAATGTTTGTCCTTAATGTCCTAGTTAACTCCAAAATCAGAGTTCAGTTTGAAATGATTTCTAGATAATTCTCCAATGAACCCAGAAACGTATCATTTCTTGGGTTTCGAGTTTCCTACCTGGAATTATAAACTTATTCGAAAAGGGGCAGCGACGGGTTGCTTTTCAGAGTGTCATTCGGCCTACTTATGTGTGTGCCTTAGATGAGATGCTTTGGTGTCATGATTAAGGGTTGTATGTTCCTTGTATTGTGGTGCATGGTGTGTACTGAGACTTGTGTGTGGTTGCTTGCTCACAGGTATTGGGGTTTGGCCCCATTCAACTCCTCCGCCCTCGGTAAAGGCAAGTGCATGATGAACCTGAGTTTCTTTATGCTTGGTTGTCTTGTGTTGTGCTTCTGGAGTGCTTGGTTCATCCTATTATGGGTTCCTTTCAGTCTGGTGTTGTCCACCTAAATTTCAAAGGGTTGCAGATTGGTAAATTCCGAGCCAATTCTGTGGCAGTTTGGTAAATTCCGAGCCAATACTGCGGCAGGTCGGTAAATTCCGAGCCGACACGTTGGTAAATTCCGAGCCAACACTGCCATTGACATGATGACTATTTCCCGTCACATGTTCCAAAACCCGTAGTTCAACTGTGAGATGAATTGTGTGCCGCAGAGTGAAGTTCTAAGTTCTTAATGGATTAATATTGTTATGGTTCCATACTGTACTTGCTGAGTATATTTATACTCACCCTTGCATTTTCAATTGGTTTTCAGGTACTAAATTGTGGCATGCATGGGAAATGGGCGTAGCACCTCAACACCTTGAGCACAACACATAATTCACATAATACTTAGTGGATACCCATAGTATATTAGTTGGTTATCCTACAATATTTAGTTGAGTCACTTTACTTTCTGACTCAAGACTTCTTGAGATTGTATGAACCACGTGGATGTTTGTTAAAGCTAGAATATCACTATCTGTCCTCTTATTTAACTGCCCTGTTATGGTTTTCCGTATATTTAAGAAAAACTTTGTTGGAATTCATAATAATCTCCAGACTTGGTAGATTTTGTCATAGCGTGGTAGCATCTCAGGGGGTTGGTACCTGGGGTGTTACAGTTGGTATCAGAGCCCGGCTTTAGATCTCCGGTGTTGTCCTCTCCTTAATTAGTATGGTAATAACTTAAAACTTGACACACTGGTGCACAGTAGGTGGGGTTTGGGACATTCATTGCATTTACGCTTGTGCCCTATTCTATGGTTGATCTCTTCTTCCTTCCTAGTCAATCCAAGTTTACCTCATGGGTTGCTAATTCTTAAGGATCTATTGTCAGTTATGATCTTGGTGCTCCTTGATTGATCAGAATATATTGTGACTTACATGCCTCTTGAAAACTGATTGTGTCATTCCTGATTTCAGATGAACATTGCCTTTTCATGTTTGTTTCTATAGTTGTTCTGTTCTTTTGTAGTAATTACACGTTCTTGTATTCTACAAGGATTAATTAATGAAGAACTCGAGGGCGAGTTCCTTTTAAGGTGGGTAGAATCTAACACCCCGTAATTTTATTGGGTTTTCTCATCTATCAACAAATCTTGTCATTTCATAGATGACCATCTTATCCGTCTTTATTGAATTTTAAATCTGAGATGACAGTCGGGGCGCATCTCTCCGAGACATTCTATCGTGAAGCACTCCATTATCCAATCCGATGAAGTGCAGCAACGGGCAGCACCTCCACGGTGTCCACACGTACGGCTCGATGAAGACGTCAACTCCTTGATCCCGCAAGCGAGAGGACATGGCCTTGATGATCTCAGCAGCATGACGGTAGTGCCGGTGATGATGACGATCTCCACGTGCGAGGCTTCGCCAAGCCAAGCGAGAGGAGAGGGAGAGGAGGAGGTGGCGCTCTAACACCCCGTAATTTTATTGGGTTTTCTCATCTATCAACAATTCTTGTCATTGCATAGATGACCATCTTATCCGTCTTTATTGAATTTTAAATCTGAGATGACAGTCGGGGCATCTCTCCGAGACATTCTATCGTGAAGCACTCCATTATCCAATCCAAAGATGGTTTCGTGAAAATGATTATATGGCTTTGCTGTAGGCCTTCTATCGGCACCTTCAATTAGTCTTTCAAAACAAAACTCTTCTCAAGGATCCGAGTCCATGATTGCGTCGGGAAATTGACTATTCGCTTGCTCAAATCGGATGCCGTATGAATCTTTCATGGTTTATCTGGTTCCAACGGCTGTGATTAATTATAATTTCGAAATTTATTCTTTAACAGAATATTTTGGCCTTATCCTGGATGAACAGGGAGAGCTTATCCTCAAGGTGTGCTTCCATCTATTTCTTTTATCCTCCACGCAGCAGCCCCTCCCATCTCTCTTCTCCAACTAGTCGCCTCCTCCTTCACATGGAACCCATCCGAATCCCCTTGCTCAAGCCTCAAGGGTGAGTTTCCCCACCCTCTATAATCCTCTTATGTGCTTTACATGGCAACCCCTTGGTTCTTAGGGCTGGGGATTAGAAGTTAAAGTGAGGGGATTAGGGCAAAGCTAGTTTCTCTTGCTGTTTGTGCTTGTACAGCATACAAATCATCATTTTTTGAGGGTCAAGATGACATAACTGGAAGTTCATCGTGTGGAATGAAATAAAGATTATGTTCTCACGGTTATTTTGAGTATTCGTTTGTTCAATTTGGTGCAGCCATTTGGTCTCAGCAATAATAACAAGTTTCTGTTCTGATAATTGAAATACAGAGTACTTAGTGTTTTGGGCTACTTCTTTCAGAGTCTTCCGTTGTTAATAAAATGCTGAACTAAAATAGTACTGCTAGCTGATAGCTTGTAGTTTGTAGATCAATTTAGTTTCCTCGAATTTAATGAGTAATTTTACTGGAATGAAATTCTTAAGAGGGCTAATCAATATAGTGAATGCTGGGAACATCAATCTAATGTTTGTCCTTAATGTCCTAGTTAACTCCAAAATCAGAGTTCAGTTTGAAATGATTTCTAGATAATTCTCCAATGAACCCAGAAACGTATCATTTCTTGGGTTTCGAGTTTCCTACCTGGAATTATAAACTTATTCGAAAAGGGGCAGCGACGGGTTGCTTTTCAGAGTGTCATTCGGCCTACTTATGTGTGTGCCTTAGATGAGATGCTTTGGTGTCATGATTAAGGGTTGTATGTTCCTTGTATTGTGGTGCATGGCGTGTACTGAGACTTGTGTGTGGTTGCTTGCTCACAGGTATTGGGGTTTGGCCCCATTCAACTCCTCCGCCCTCGGTAAAGGCAAGTGCATGATGAACCTGAGTTTCTTTATGCTTGGTTGTCTTGTGTTGTGCTTCTGGAGTGCTTGGTTCATCCTATTATGGGTTCCTTTCAGTCTGGTGTTGTCCACCTAAATTTCAAAGGGTTGCAGATTGGTAAATTCCGAGCCAATTCTGTGGCAGTTTGGTAAATTCCGAGCCAATACTGCGGCAGGTCGGTAAATTCCGAGCCGACACGTTGGTAAATTCCGAGCCAACACTGCCATTGACATGATGACTATTTCCCGTCACATGTTCCAAAACCCGTAGTTCAACTGTGAGATGAATTGTGTGTCGCAGAGTGAAGTTCTAAGTTCTTAATGGATTAATATTGTTATGGTTCCATACTGTACTTGCTGAGTATATTTATACTCACCCTTGCATTTTCAATTTGTTTTCAGGTACTAAAATGTGGCATGCATGGGAAATGGGCGTAGCACCTCAACACCTTGAGCACAACACATAATTCACATAATACTTAGTGGATACCCATAGTATATTAGTTGGTTATCCTACAATATTTAGTTGAGTCACTTTACTTTCTGACTCAAGACTTCTTGAGATTGTATGAACCACGTGGATGTTTGTTAAAGCTAGAATATCACTTTCTGTCCTCTTATTTAACTGCCCTGTTATGGTTTTCCGTATATTTAAGAAAAACTTTGTTGGAATTCGTAATAATCTCCAGACTTGGTAGATTTTGTCATAGCGTGGTAGCATCTCAGGGGGTTGGTACCTGGGGTGTTACAGTTGGTATCAGAGCCCGGCTTTAGATCTCCGGTGTTGTCCTCTCCTTAATTAGTATGGTAATAACTTAAAACTTGACACACTGCTGCACAGTAGGTGGGGTTTGGGACATTCATTGCATTTACGCTTGTGCCCTATTCTATGGTTGATCTCTTCTTCCTTCCTAGTCAATCCAAGTTTATCTCATGGGTTGCTAATTCTTAAGGATCTATTGTCAGTTATGATCTTGGTGCTCCTTGATTGATCAGAATATATTGTGACTTACATGCCTCTTGAAAACTGATTGTGTCATTCCTGATTTCAGATGAACATTGCCTTTTCATGTTTGTTTCTATAGTTGTTCTGTTCTTTTGTAGTAATTACACGTTCTTGTATTCTACAAGGATTAATTAATGAAGAACTCGAGGGCGAGTTCCTTTTAAGGTGGGTAGAATCTAACACCCCGTAATTTTATTGGGTTTTCTCATCTATCAACAATTCTTGTCATTGCATAGATGACCATCTTATCCGTCTTTATTGAATTTTAAATCTGAGATGACAGTCGGGGCATCTCTCCGAGACATTCTATCGTGAAGCACTCCATTATCCAATCCAAAGATGGTTTTGTGAAAATGATTATATGGCTTTGCTGTACGCCTTCTATCGGCACCTTCAATTAGTCTTTCAAAACAAAACTCTTCTCAAGGATCCGAGTCCATAATTGCGTCGGGAAATTGACTATTCGCTTGCTCAAATCGGATGACGTATGAATCTTTCATTTTATCTGGTTCCAACGGCTGTGATTAATTATAATTTCGAAATTTATTCTTTAACAGAATATTTTGGCCTTATCCTGGATGAACAGGGAGAGCTTATCCTCAAGGTGTGCTTCCATCTATTTCTTTTATCCTCCACGCAGCAGCCCCTCCCATCTCTCTTCTCCAACTAGTCGCCTCCTCCTTCACATGGAACCCATCCGAATCCCCTTGCTCAAGCCTCAAGGGTGAGTTTCCCCACCCTCTATAATCCTCTTATGTGCTTTACATGGCGACCCCTTGGTTCTTAGGGCTGGGGATTAGAAGTTAAAGTGAGGGGATTAGGGCAAAGCTAGTTTCTCTTGCTGTTTGTGCTTGTACAACATACAAATCATCATTTTTTGAGGGTCAAGATGACATAACTGGAAGTTCATCGTGTGGAATGAAATAAAGATTATGTTCTCACGGTTATTTTGAGTATTCGTTTGTTCAATTTGGTGCAGCCATTTGGTCTCAGCAATAATAACAAGTTTCTGTTCTGATAATTGAAATACAGAGTACTTAGTGTTTTGGGCTACTTCTTTCAGAGTCTTCCGTTGTTAATAAAATGCTGAACTAAAATAGTACTGCTAGCTGATAGCTTGTAGTTTGTAGATCAATTTAGTTTCCTCGAATTTAATGAGTAATTTTACTGGAATGAAATTCTTAAGAGGGCTAATCAATATAGTGAATGCTGGGAACATCAATCTAGTGTTTGTCCTTAATGTCCTAGTTAACTCCAAAGTCAGAGTTCAGTTTGAAATGATTTCTAGATAATTCTCCAATGAACCCAGAAACGTATCATTTCTTGGGTTTCGAGTTTCCTACATGGAATTATAAACTTATTAGAAAAGGGGCAGCGACGGGTTGCTTTTCAGAGTGTCATTCGGCCTACTTATGTGTGTGCCTTAGATGAGATGCTTTGGTGTCATGATTAAGGGTTGTATGTTCCTTGTATTGTGGTGCATGGCGTGTACTGAGACTTGTGTGTGGTTGCTTGCTCACAGGTATTGGGGTTTGGCCCCATTCAACTCCTCCGCCCTCGGTAAAGGCAAGTGCATGATGAACCTGAGTTTCTTTATGCTTGGTTGTCTTGTGTTGTGCTTCTGGAGTGCTTGGTTCATCCTATTATGGGTTCCTTTCAATCTGGTGTTGTCCATCTAAATTTCAAAGGGTTGCAGATTGGTAAATTCCGAGCCAATTCTGTGGCAGTTTGGTAAATTCCAAGCCAATACTGCGGCAGGTCGGTAAATTCCGAGCCGAAACGTTGGTAAATTCCGAGCCAACACTGCCATTGACATGATGACTATTTCCCGTCACATATTCCAAAACCCGTAGTTCAACTGTGAGATGAATTGTGTGCCGCAGAGTGAAGTTCTAAGTTCTTAATGGATTAATATTGTTATGGTTCCATACTGTACTTGCTGAGTATATTTATACTCACCCTTGCATTTTCAATTGGTTTTCAGGTACTAAATTGTGGCATGCATGGGAAATGGGCGTAGCACCTCAACACCTTGAGCACAACACATAATTCACATAATACTTAGTGGATACCCATAGTATATTAGTTGGTTATCCTACAATATTTAGTTGAGTCACTTTACTTTCTGACTCAAGACTTCTTGAGATTGTATGAACCACGTGGATGTTTGTTAAAGCTAGAATATCACTTTCTGTCCTCTTATTTAACTGCCCTGTTATGGTTTTCCGTATATTTAAGAAAAACTTTGTTGGAATTCATAATAATCTCCAGACTTGGTAGATTTTGTCATAGCGTGGTAGCATCTCAGGGGGTTGGTACCTGGGGTGTTACAGTTGGTATCAGAGCCCGGCTTTAGATCTCCGGTGTTGTCCTCTCCTTAATTAGTATGGTAATAACTTAAAACTTGACACACTGGTGCACAGTAGGTGGGGTTTGGGACATTCATTGCATTTACGCTTGTGCCCTATTCTATGGTTGATCTCTTCTTCCTTCCTAGTCAATCCAAGTTTATCTCATGGGTTGCTAATTCTTAAGGATCTATTGTCAGTTATGATCTTGGTGCTCCTTGATTGATCAGAATATATTGTGACTTACATGCCTCTTGAAAACTGATTGTGTCATTCCTGATTTCAGATGAACATTGCCTTTTCATGTTTGTTTCTATAGTTGTTCTGTTCTTTTGTAGTAATTACACGTTCTTGTATTCTACAAGGATTAATTAATGAAGAACTCGAGGGCGAGTTCCTTTTAAGGTGGGTAGAATCTAACACCCCGTAATTTTATTGGGTTTTCTCATCTATCAACAATTCTTGTCATTGCATAGATGACCATCTTATCCGTCTTTATTGAATTTTAAATCTGAGATGACAGTCGGGGCATCTCTCCGAGACATTCTATCGTGAAGCACTCCATTATCCAATCCAAAGATGGTTTCGTGAAAATGATTATATGGCTTTGCTGTACGCCTTCTATCGGCACCTTCAATTAGTCTTTCAAAACAAAACTCTTCTCAAGGATCCGAGTCCATGATTGCGTCGGGAAATTGACTATTCGCTTGCTCAAATCGGATGACGTATGAATCTTTCATTTTATCTGGTTCCAACGGCTGTGATTAATTATAATTTCGAAATTTATTCTTTAACAGAATATTTTGGCCTTATCCTGGATGAACAGGGAGAGCTTATCCTCAAGGTGTGCTTCCATCTATTTCTTTTATCCTCCACGCAGCAGCCCCTCCCATCTCTCTTCTCCAACTAGTCGCCTCCTCCTTCACATGGAACCCATCCGAATCCCCTTGCTCAAGCCTCAAGGGTGAGTTTCCCCACCCTCTATAATCCTCTTATGTGCTGTACATGGCGACCCCTTGGTTCTTAGGGCTGGGGATTAGAAGTTAAAGTGAGGGGATTAGGGCAAAGCTAGTTTCTCTTGCTGTTTGTGCTTGTACAGCATACAAATCATCATTTTTTGAGGGTCAAGATGACATAACTGGAAGTTCATCGTGTGGAATGAAATAAAGATTATGTTCTCACGGTTATTTTGAGTATTCGTTTGTTCAATTTGGTGCAGCCATTTGGTCTCAGCAATAATAACAAGTTTCTGTTCTGATAATTGAAATACAGAGTACTTAGTGTTTTGGGCTACTTCTTTCAGAGTCTTCCGTTGTTAATAAAATGCTGAACTAAAATAGTACTGCTAGCTGATAGCTTGTAGTTTCTAGATCAATTTAGTTTCCTCGAATTTAATGAGTAATTTTACTGGAATGAAATTCATAAGAGGGCTAATCAATATAGTGAATGCTGGGAACATCAATCTAGTGTTTGTCCTTAATGTCCTAGTTAACTCCAAAGTCAGAGTTCAGTTTGAAATGATTTCTAGATAATTCTCCAATGAACCCAGAAACGTATCATTTCTTGGGTTTCGAGTTTCCTACATGGAATTATAAACTTATTAGAAAAGGGGCAGTGACGGGTTGCTTTTCAGAGTGTCATTCGGCCTACTTATGTGTGTGCCTTAGATGAGATGCTTTGGTGTCATGATTAAGGGTTGTATGTTCCTTGTATTGTGGTGCATGGCGTGTACTGAGACTTGTGTGTGGTTGCTTGCTCACAGGTATTGGGGTTTGGCCCCATTCAACTCCTCCGCCCTCGGTAAAGGCAAGTGCATGATGAACCTGAGTTTCTTTATGCTTGGTTGTCTTGTGTTGTGCTTCTGGAGTGCTTGGTTCATCCTATTATGGGTTCCTTTCAATCTGGTGTTGTCCATCTAAATTTCAAAGGGTTGCAGATTGGTAAATTCCGAGCCAATTCTGTGGCAGTTTGGTAAATTCCGAGCCAATACTGCGGCAGGTCGGTAAATTCCGAGCCGACACGTTGGTAAATTCCGAGCCAACACTGCCATTGACATGATGACTATTTCCCGTCACATGTTCCAAAACCCGTAGTTCAACTGTGAGATGAATTGTGTGTCGCAGAGTGAAGTTCTAAGTTCTTAATGGATTAATATTGTTATGGTTCCATACTGTACTTGCTGAGTATATTTATACTCACCCTTGCATTTTCAATTTGTTTTCAGGTACTAAAATGTGGCATGCATGGGAAATGGGCGTAGCACCTCAACACCTTGAGCACAACACATAATTCACATAATACTTAGTGGATACCCATAGTATATTAGTTGGTTATCCTACAATATTTAGTTGAGTCACTTTACTTTCTGACTCAAGACTTCTTGAGATTGTATGAACCACGTGGATGTTTGTTAAAGCTAGAATATCACTATCTGTCCTCTTATTTAACTGCCCTGTTATGGTTTTCCGTATATTTAAGAAAAAACTTTGTTGGAATTCATAATAATCTCCAGACTTGGTAGATTTTGTCATAGCGTGGTAGCATCTCAGGGGGTTGGTACCTGGGGTGTTACAGGCGCAGCACCCTAGGGTTAGGGTGGTGCGGCAGCTCTAGGTGGAGGTGGTGGTGGCGCAGCCCTCCGGGAGAGAGGGGTGCGGCTAGGGTTTAGGGTAGAGAGAGAGTGCGGCTAGGGGTCTTGGGGCGGCAGCACAAGGGTTGTGCCGCACCCCTCCCCTCCTCCCCTTTTATAGGTGGCCGGCTAGGGTTGGGGTAGGGGCCGGCCGGCCCCTTACTTGCCCTCCAAGTTGGAGTCCAACTAGGACTCCTCCTTGGGCCCCTTTTCCTAAAAGGAGAAGGGCCTAACTCCTAGTCCAACTAGGAGTAGGACTCCCCCCCCTTTTGCCTTAGCCGAATTGGCCCATGTGGGCCTAGGTGGTGCGGCACACCTAAGTGGTGGCTACACCCCTTTGGTCCATGTGGGCCCCCATACAATATGTGGGTCCCACTTCTAGACCCTTCTAGAACATTCCGGAACCTTCCGGTACCCTATAAATAATTTCCGGAACTTTTCCGAAACCTCCGGAAACCACTTTCCTTATATGAATCTTATTCTCCGGACTCCTCCGGAACTCCTCGTGACGTCCGGGATCCCATCCGAGACTCCGAATCATCATTCGTTTGTTTTATCATTTAATTCATCGCAAAACCTAATTTCATCGGAGCGTTAAGTGTGTGACCCTACGGGTTTGGGAATGCATAGACATGATCATATCAATAATTAATAGCGGGACTGGGATGCCCATATTAATTCCTATACACTCAACGAAACTCTTTTCTCGATTGAACTGTGATGCCGAAGATGCAATTAATCTCATGTACGATTCCCTTTGTCTCACAATATTTTACTTGCCCGAGATATAATCGTTGACATCCCCATGTCTAGTTTAATCTCGTTACCAGCAAGTTCTCTTTACTCGTCCATAATATAGGATCCCGGTGATTACAACCTAATCACATGTCTGCAGACTTTTGATGCTATATTACCGAGAAGGCCTGGAGATATCTTCTCCGTCACATGGAGGGACAAATCCCACTCCCGATTCATATCACCCAACAACACACCATCGGAGATACCTGAAAGCCACCTTTATGATCACCCAGTTACGAAGTGATGTTTGATGTCCACAAAGTATTCCTCCGGTGAACGGGAGTGATATAATCTCATGGTCTGAGGAAACTATATTTGGCATATTAAAAGTGTTGACAACAAAACTTTTGTGACACGATTAATTGCAACTCTTTATTGTTTGGGTCATGTCCATCAAGTCATTCTCCCAATGACGAGACTCCGTTATCAAGTGACTATAACAAGTCCATAGTTAGGAAACTCTAACTATCTCTTGATCAACGAACTAGTCCTGTAGAGGCTCACTAGGGACTCCTGGTGTTTATATTCCACACAGTGTATTATGTTTCCATTTAATACAATTATAGCATGGATAATAAACTATTATCATAAACATGAATATGCTTAATAAACCATTTTATTATTGCCTCTAGAGCATATTCCCAACAGTCTCCTACTTGCACTAAAGTCAATAATCTAGTTTACATTTTCTCGATCCAACACCCATGGAGTCTCACTAATGAAGTCTTAGTGCTGATCATGTTTGCTTGTGGAAGAGGTTCTGTCCGTACTTTGTACTTTACAGATCTCTATGTCCTTTGCAAAATTGTAACTGTCACCTAATTTGACATTACTTTATCATCACATGATAAACTTCCCATCATCCCATGATAACTATGTATATAATATGTTTGGTTATAGAGTGAGATATTCGTATCCCTTTATGCCTATATGACGTATGATCAGTCAAATGGACTTTCTCATAGTATATGCATCCGGAACTCACTCAATCTTGAAACAACTTTCTCAAACCAAAATATTATATCTTATTTTAATCCTCGAATTAATCATATACTCCTATATGTTGTAGACTCAACAAATCGACAGTGTACATGTCACTTCGATATTTCCGATCATGCTTTCGCTGCGCTGCTCTGATTTTAAAAGATCTCCAATTTAGTTTGGCTTTATGACTTCAACCAAGTCTACCACTTTCTAAATTTATCTCAATTTCATGAAAAATGACTCCTCATTTAACATGTTCTTACAATTAAGAACTTGGGTCACATATCGTCAAATACAAACACATGGTTCCTATATGTTTAGACCTATGAACAATTCATAGTGGATTCTAACATATCCTCCAACCATCAATTTTGTACTGAGTTCTCAACTCAATGCTTCACCTATTTCTTACAAGGAGATGAACCATTCTTCTCTTGTTTTACTTTGAACTCCTTCAAAAACTTGTTTAGGTTAAAACATCCTGACCTTAATGTTTATCAAACTTATCTATCCTCCATAGATACATCCATCTCCATGGATATTTGACGTTCTAACTAACTTCACAAGTTATGCATTGGTCCATGACAATATTTACAACATTCATGAAATCTCCATTTCACTCAAATACGATGTTGTAAACTCCCACTCAAATATACACCATACACATATTAAATTGTGAAACCACTCTGGCTCCCACTCAGAAATATGTTATCTTTATATTTGACCATGATTAACTAGTTCCCACTCAAACATATGTCACCACATATTTTGATCATGGAAAAATAGATTCTGCTCTAACTTAATATATGTCACCACATATGCTAATTAGATCCCACTCAGTTTCTTATGCGCTTTCTCGATACTTTGGACTCCTCCAAAAATCTTATTTAACCATTAAAATCGAGAACTCATATACGAAATACTAGTACTCTGCTAGCATCAATCCGCTTGACTTTAAGCACAACTACACCATGTAGTTAACAACATTGAATCTGTTTAAAGAGATTTACCTCTTGTGCCTTTCTTCAGTAAGTTTTATTTATTCCTTCCAAAACCCTTTTGAAGAATAAATATGTGAAACATTCTTTTCACAAAATCAAGTAATAATTACTTTGTGATTTAAACTTAACATAGGATGACTCTAAGTCACTTTCGTATCTTTAAAGTTTCTATTTCTTCTTTTATAGTTTTGTAGGCATGTCTTGTTTCTCAAACATGACAAGTAAATCATGAATATTATTTTACAACTTTTGAAAAATTTGATATTCTTGAATCCCACTTCTCTTTAGACAAGCTAAACCAAAATTCAATGATCACCATCATTAAAATCTTTTATGTGTCAAGTTTTAACCAACATAGCACTTTACATATGTGCCACTTGATACATAAACATACAAGGTTTTAGCTTTCTCAACTTATTCCAACAATTCTTTTATCCATGAAACCATTTCACGATAAAACCACTAAAATACATAACACAACCAAACACATTGGTTTGTCCCTTTTAGTCTCACATTGTGGAATCTCTATTCATAATCTCATATGAATATACTACAAAAACTTCATTTGCTATGGCTTCTAATTATTGAAACCACTATTTCACATAACTCATATGCGAAACGCAAATCATTAAATAGATCCTTTATATAAAACAGAGTGTTATCAAAATAAATCAAAATGATACAAATAAACCCTTAAATTCAAATCCCATCTTTATGACCACATAATATCAAATATAATGTGACTACAATACTTTAGGTTTATCAAAAACACTTTTGAATAATCTCTAAATATTGTAATTTGTGATAACACTTGTCACAAGTCTTCATACTAAACAATAACTCAAATATTTCGTCTCTTTTGATCAAATCGAAAAGACTCAATTATCTTGTTAACTTAATATCCCTTACTTCCAAGGTCTCATCATGACATGAATAAATACATCTATTTACTCATTCACAATGAAGAACATAAAACAATGATGTCGCATATTCACTGAAAAATACAACCAACACTTGTGTTTATTTTCAGCTACTCATGGCATTTTCAGAAAATGGCATTTTTAAATCATACTACTTGGTGATGCGCATCAAAATGCTCCTCAACACTATAGTACAACTTAAAACTAAATCTCATCATCAAGTATTGGATATTTTAGTATGTTTCATTTTATAAGAGTTTAACTAATTATCGTTTAAATCTAACAAAGGACAATAATCTCATAATCGAAACGTGATCACTAAAAAGGATTACTCATGAAAATAGAACAACCACTTGTCTTTAACAAGAATGACCGTCTTACAAACCGAGACACACTAATTTAATATCACACTTAATTCGATTACAAAACTCATTCAAATCCTCTAATTTAAAATGATAAATGTAGAAGTGAAAAGTCGCCAGCATCAACTCCTTGATTGCCATCTTCCCGCGAAATCCACTCAGTCCCTCCATGCACTTCTCAAATGGGCGAGCCCTGTTTTCACAAAACAGCACAAGTATCAAATACTTAGCTCACCACAAGTGTAAATGGGACATTTAAACATTTATAACTAGTATATCAGAATATACCTTCTGCATTGACTACTTCTCCTGCTATGGGTTCCACTTTGACATGACGCAGCCGGGAAATAAACTCACAGAAAGTGATCGAATCCCTTCCCATGACATAGTCCCTGACATAATTCTTATAGTTGGGGGAAAGCGAGCCCATCTATTGCCATCTCGTCAGTCATCTCATGGTTCCAAACATCCACCAAAGTAAAATACAGCCTATGCATCTTCCTCAGGTGTTGTTCCAAGCAAGTGTTTTCTTCCATCTTAGTTGAAAGAAAATCATCCAAGCATTCAAACCTTGCAACTCTAACTTGTGCTATGAACCTTCTTTTCAGCTCATCGACAATCTCCATTGCGCTCAAGTTTCCAAATTGTCTACCAAGGTTAGAATCCATGAAGGTGCACATCAGCCACTCGACTTTCAAGTAGGTGGTCTTTTGTTCGTACCACTCCATGTACTCCTCATAGTTTGCAGAAACATCAGGGCATTCTTCTAAAGGTTCATCTATCACGTAGAGCTCATTATTGGTGTGTAGGACTTCTCTCAGACGCATGTACCACTCAGCAAAGTTTGACCCATCGAGACGCAGCTCCTCAGCAAGAAACATACTACTGTAGTCGGACATGATCTACAAGGATTTTGCAAAGACATCTTTAGGACACTTGTTTATGATAATTTTAGTTCATCTTAATCAAATTACTATATGAACTCCCACTAAACTCAACATCTCTCTGGTTGTTTAGTGACACACACGATCCAAATCCACTACACCACAACCGATCATCATGAGAGATGATGTAGCTTCAATGGTGAACAACTCAGTGTTGATCATATCATTCATATGACTCGTGTTTAACCTTTCGGTTCCGTGTTCCCGAGGCCATGTCTGTACATGCTAGGCTCGTCAAGACAACCGTAGTATCTCATGCATGTGTAAACTGGCTTACTTCCGTTGTATGTGAACGTTGAATCTATCACACCCGATCATCACGTGATGCTTCGAAACAACGAACTTTCGCAACGGTGCATACTAGGGGAGAACACTTAATTATCTTGATATTGACGTGAGAGATCACCTTATCATGCTACCGTCGCGATCACATCTAAGCATAACAATAAGGTGCATAAAAGGATTAACATCACATGCAATTCAAAATTGTGATATGATATGGCCTTTCTTCTTATGCTTTTGATCTCCATCTCCAAAGCACCGGCATGATCTCCATCATCGTGGCGCCATTACCATGGTTGTCCACCAACTATTGCAACTACAACTAATGCTACTCTTAGCAATAAAGTAAAGCAATTACATGGTGATTCAATGACACGCAGGTCACATAAAATAATAGACAACCATATGGCTCCTGCCGGTTGCCATACTCGTCGACATGCAAGTCGCGAAATATTACAAACATGATCATTGCATACATTATCACAAATCACATATTGGCCATATCACATCACATGACCCCCTGCAAAAACAAGTTAGACGTCCTCTACTTTGTTTATGCAATTTTTACGTGGCTTGGGTCAACGAGATAGAACCGTTCTAATCTACGCAAAAACCACAACGGTGATATAATAGTTGCTTATTTACTCATCCTTTTGAAAGGCCTTCCATTGAAAATTGCACCCTCACTAAAGCAAGAGAAACAGACACCCGCCATCCACTTATGCAAAACAAGTTGCATGTCAGTCGTGGAACCGGTCTCTCGTGCGTGGACGAGTAAGGTTGGTCCGGGCAGCTTCAATCTCACAATACCGCAAAGATGCAAAGTGCATGCTAGAAGGTAGCAACATAAAATATCAACGCCCACAACTCCTTGTGTTCTAATCGCACCAACATCTACGAATAGATCTAGGCTCTGATACCACTGAAAGGGGTCGCAGCATAGAAAACAAAAAATTTCCTACGTGGCAAGCGGAATAAACCCCAAGGATCTACATCTACTAGATGAAGATAGCTAAGGTGAGATCCAATCTCTTACCCTTGAACAAACGCGTTTTGTCGGTGCAGGGGTTGGCTAGTCGATCCCCGCAACTAGACTCGTCTAGTCGCGAGGAGATGTATTATCCTCGAGATCCAATCCGATGAAGTGCAGCAACGGGCAGCACCTCCGCGGTGTCCACACGTACGGCTCGATGAAGATGTCAACTCCTTGATCCCGCAAGCGAGAGGACGTGGCCTTGATGATCTCAGCAGCACGACGGTAGTGCCGGTGACGATGACGATCTCCACGTGCGAGGCTTCGCCAAGCCAAGCGAGAGGAGAGGGAGAGGAGGAGGTGGCGCAGCACCCTAGGGTTAGGGTGGTGCGGCAGCTCTAGGTGGAGGTGGTGGTGGCGCAGCCCTCCGGGAGAGAGGGGTGCGGCTAGGGTTTAGGGTAGAGAGAGAGTGCGGCTAGGGGTCTTGGGGCGGCAGCACAAGGGTTGTGCCGCACCCCTCCCCTCCTCCCCTTTTATAGGTGGCCGGCTAGGGTTGGGGTAGGGGCCGGCCGGCCCCTTACTTGCCCTCCAAGTTGGAGTCCAACTAGGACTCCTCCTTGGGCCCCTTTTCCTAAAAGGAGAAGGGCCTAACTCCTAGTCCAACTAGGAGTAGGACTCCCCCCTTTTGCCTTAGCCGAATTGGCCCATGTGGGCCTAGGTGGTGCGGCACACCTAAGTGGTGGCTACACCCCTTTGGTCCATGTGGGCCCCCATACAATATGTGGGTCCCACTTCTAGACCCTTCTAGAACATTCCGGAACCTTCCGGTACCCTATAAATAATTTCCGGAACTTTTCCGAAACCTCCGGAAACCACTTTCCTTATATGAATCTTATTCTCCGGACTCCTCCGGAACTCCTCGTGACGTCCGGGATCCCATCCGAGACTCCGAATCATCATTCGTTTGTTTCATCATTTAATTCATCGCAAAACCTAATTTCATCGGAGCGTTAAGTGTGTGACCCTACGGGTTCGGGAATGCATAAACATGATCATATCAATAATTAATAGCGGGACCGGGATGCCCATATTAATTCCTATACACTCAACAAAACTCTTTTCTCGATTGAACCACGATGCCGGAGATTCAATTAATCTCATATACGATTCCCTTTGTCTCACGATATTTTACTTGCCCGAGATATAATCGTCGACATCCCCATGTCTAGTTTAATCTTGTTACCGGCAAGTTCTCTTTACTCGTCCATAATATAGGATCCCGGTGATTACAACCTAATCACATGTCTACAGACTTTTGATGCTATATTACCGAGAAGGCCTGGAGATATCTTCTCCGTCACATGGAGGGACAAATCCCACTCTCGATTCATATCACCCAACAACCCACCATCGGAGATACCTGAAAGCCACCTTTATGATCACCCAGTTACGAAGTGACGTTTGATGTCCACAAAGTATTCCTCCGATGAACGGGAGTGATATAATCTCATGGTCTGAGGAAACTATATTTGGCATATTAAAAGTGTTGACAACAAAACTTTTGTGACACGATTAATTGCAACTCTTTATTGTTTGGGTCATGTCCATCAAGTCATTCTCCCAATGACGAGACTCCGTTATCAAGTGACTATAACAAGTCCATAGTTAGGAAACTCTAACTATCTCTTGATCAATGAACTAGTCCTGTAGAGGCTCACTAGGGACTCCTGGTGTTTATATTCCACACATGTATTATGTTTCCATTTAATACAATTATAGCATGGATAATAAACTATTATCATAAACATGAATATGCTTAATAAACCATTTTATTATTGCCTCTAGGGCATATTCCCAACAATATTGTGGACTCTAATGTAACTATTCATACTGATCATGTTGCAATTAAGTACCTTATGGAAAAGAAAGATGCTAAGCCTAGACTTATTAGATGGGTGCTTTTGCTGCAAGAAATTGATTTGCATATTGTTGATAGAAAAGGAGCAGAAAATCCTGTAGCTGGTAATTTGTCTAGAATGGAAAATATTCCTCATGATCCTATCCCTGTAAATGATAGTTTCCCTGACGAAAAACTTGCCATCGTTAAGGTAACTTCTCATGATGCTCCTTGGTATGATGATTATGCTAATTTTATTGTCTCGAAATTTTTGCCTCCAAGATTTACTTATCAACAGAAAAAGAAATTCTTCTATGACTTGAGGCATTACTTTTGGGATGACCCACATTTAAACAAGGAGGGGGCTGATGGAATCTTGAGAAGATGTATTCCTGAGCATGAACAGGAGGAGGTATTGAGGAAGTGCCACAATAGTGATTATGGAGGACATCACGCAGGTGAAAGGACTGCACACAAAGTTCTTCAATTAGGTTTTTATTGGCCTACTTTATTTAAGGATGCTAAGAAGTTTGTTTCATCTTGTGATGAGTGTCAAAGGGTTGGTAACATTAGTAGACGTAATGAAATGCCTATGAATTATTCTCTTGTTATTGAACCTTTTGATTGTTGGGGATTTGACTTTATGGGTCCTTTTCCTACTTCCCATGGTAATACTCACATTCTTGTTGTTGTAGATTACATTACTAAGTGGGTGGGACCTATACCAACTAAAAGTGCTGATCATAAGACCTCCCTAAAAATACTTAAAGAAGTTATTTTTCCTAGGTTTGGTGTGCCTAGATATCTTATGACTGATGGAGGATCTCATTTTATTCATGAGCTTTTAGAAAGGTTTTAGCTAAGTACGAGGTTAATCACAGAGTCTCCTCTCCATATCATCCTCAAACCAGTGGGCAGGTTGAATTAACTAATAGAGAAATTAAACTGATCTTGCAAAAGTCCGTTAATAAGTCTAGGAAGAATTGGTCTAAAAAACTTAATGATGCTTTATGGGCCTATAGAACTGCTTATAAAAATCCTATGGGTATGTCTCCTTATAAAATGGTTTATGGGAAGGCATGTCATTTGCATCTTGAATTGGAACATAAAGCTTTTTGGGCTGTTAGACAACTTAATTCTGATCCTAATCTTGCCGGTAAAACTAGGTTACTTAAATTGAATTCTTTGGATGAGTGGAGTAATGAGGCTTATGAGAGTGCTCGTTTGTTTAAGGAAAAAGTAAAGAGATGGCATGATAAGAGAATTTTGAAAAGAGAATTTAATGTTGGCGATAAAGTGCTTTTGTATAGGTCTGGTCTCAGATTTTTTGCAGGAAAATTGCTATCAAAATGGGAGGGACCATTCATCATTGAGGAAGTTTATCGTTGCGGAGCTATAAAGATCAATAATCTTGACGGAGACAAACCTCAAGTGGTGAATGGTCAGCGACTCAAGCACTACATCTCCGGTAATCCCTTGGAAAAGGATGTTGATGTTATTCAAGTGGTTCTCCGGAAGAACTCATCAAAACCAAATTCCGGAAGACACCAGAGTCAGAAAACGAATAGGTAACTGTTTCGATAAGGAAAGTGCCTCGGAAAATTCCAGAAATTTTATATTATTTATCTCTCAAATATTAGGAAAATTCGGAGACTGATCGGAGTACGAGACGGACTCCAGGGGGTAGAGGCGGCCCTCTGCCGTGGCCCCACCCCAGGCCGCGGTGGGGACCCGCCCCTGGTCCCTGTACACCGCCTCCGACTCCGCCTAGTCCCGTCGCTTTCCTTTTATTGCAACAATTTTCGCTAGAGAAGCGTATCATGTGCTTTCGTCATGTTTTTGTTTCGAGTTTTCTCTTACCTGGGTCTTGAAAACTCTTCATCTAGATTTCTTCTTGCGGATCCAGTGGGAAAGACTACGCAGCAAGGCGCCTTCGTCGGGTCCAACAAGACAGTAATCGTGGGGACTTCATGAACTGGGCGACTGATGAGGAGATCGCCGCCAGGAAGGTGGAGCTGGAACATAACGTGCGGGAAGAAGTGAGAAGGGCAGCATCACGCCAGCCGGGAGGAAGTGCAGAGAATCAAAGGCCAGGCAACACCACTTTTGTGGGATCCATTAACCCTCAACGTGTTTATTCTCATAATGTTCCAGGGACAGTGCCGCAGCAGCAGGATCCCCATATTGCTCCATTGCTGTCGGAAGCTCATAGAGTGGCTGATCAGTTCTGCGAGCAGTTCCGTTGCTTGAAAGCGGAAATTGCAATACTGGAGGCAGAGAATTTGGAGCTTCGCTGACATCTTCAGTATTTCTTGACACCTTTGGCCGTGGTACCGCCATCTCCACCGCGGGAATAAACTCGAGCATTATGGGTAACGGCACTCCCTTGGCTTGTTCCAAGCTTGGGGTAGTGCCCCGGTATCTTTATCTTCTGTCTTCTATTTTTCGTAGTCATGTGAGTGATATCATGAGTAGAGAAGTTATCTTATAGTATGGTTTTGCATTGTGTCTTGTCACTCCTTATGAGTCATTTGTATCCGTTGGTGTGTGGTTTTCTATAATGGAATATAAATGAGAAGTATCTTTATTCTTCTGCACCTTATATTTTATTATGGCAATCTCTCTCATCTGCTGATCTCGTGGTAAGTGATGATTTGACATTGGGTGAATGAGTAGAAGTTTATTCGGTATCGATAAGCATGGCTTTGTTTAAATTGCAATAATTACTTTGGCGCTTGAGTAGAGAAGAAGAATTTGATTGCAAATACACTATCTTGTATGTCTTACATGCTTGTGAACCTTCTAGCTCATACACCTTTGTATTAGATTTATTTCTGACAGTGATGATAAGCTTTATGTTGCATGTTTGACATATTGTTTTTGATAGAATGGTTGGTTTACATCTCTCAACACTGTAGGTTTTCTATAAAGCCTTTCTAGCCTAAAGCCATGTACTGAGTGTATGGTTCACTCGTGCATCCAATCCCCAAAGCCAAACTTTCTTGCCAGCTGTGTCCGCCATATCTACCTATGCATGGTATTTCTTGCCATTCCAAGTAAATTTGTCATATGCTACCTTTAAAAATTCAAAATACTCTATTTTGTGCCTCTGTTTTTAAGCTCATGAGGGAGCAGTGGAGAGCTAGATATAACTTGTGACGAGCAAGGTCATTTCTCCCCTTTCACCCGGTGTCGATGGATTACGTCTTCACTTGAATCAACCCGAGAGCAGCTTAAGCAAAATATAGATATAACTTGTGACGAGCAAGGTCATTTCTCCCCTTTCACCCGGTGTCGATGGATTACGTCTTCACTTGAATCAACCCGAGAGCAGCTTAAGCAAAATATAAATATAACTCACCATTCTCCTCCGCGCAATGCAAATCTGAGAAATCAGCTCAAACATTGGACAGTGGTGAAACCAAGGAGAAAGAGGAGCGTACTCGCTCCTCTAAAAACCAGCTGCTCTCACAAGTCTAAAAGCCTTGCTTGTTATGGGGGACTAGATAGCTTCTCTGTTGTGAAGTCGTTGACGAAAGCATGCACTCCTCAGAATTGTTTTGCTCCTGTTTTAAAACTTAAAAAGCTCTAGCACATGACTAATCCCTGCTTCCCTCTGCGAAGGGCCTCTCTATTATTTATTGTTGAGTCAGTTCACCCACTTCCTCTATCTTCTACAAGCAAACCCACAGTGTTGAATTATGATGTTAGGCAATTATGATATCTACATTATGTCTTTTATGTCTCATGATAGTTATTCATTTTTCTTATGTCAGTTCTAACTCTTTTGTTATAAGGATACAGCTTTGACGATTTGCAATTCGTGGGAAGATGACCTGATGGTTGATGCATTTAAATGAATCTTTCTTGAAATGTGGGCTGAAAAGTATAATTATTTCTTAAGCAGAGTCTCGGCTTGTCATTGCTTAATAAATTTCTATCTTACTTCACCTTAACATGTTGTAATTACATTACTTGTCTTCGAGAAGCTTTATGAGAGAAAGGTTGCTGTTTAAGATATATTTGTGTTTGATGAGTAAATACTGATGCTTCATGTTCGTATTCTTTATTTATCGACACTTCACTCTATAAACCTGTGGTCATGTTTACCGAGTTCAGTTTTCGCTTGGGGACAAGCGGAGTCTAAGCTTGGGGGAGTTGATATGTCCATTTTGCCTCAACTATTTTACATCATAATTTATCTTTATTCATTGGTATATTTCATATTTTGATGCAATACTTATGTTATTTTATCCCATTTTACATGTTTGGCAATTATTGGAGATGCATCCGCCGGAGCCTGGAATCAGCTGGAAAAGTACTTGTCAAGACACCTGACTTCGAAAGCCCCAAAATTCCAGAAAAATTCAGGGAATAATATTTCAGAAAATAAATCACAGAGCTAGAAGGGGGCGAAGGGGCGAGCAACAGGGGACAGGGGCGACCCCCTGTCGCGGGCCCACCTAGGGCCGCGGCAGGGGCCCGCCCCTAGTCCCTGTGACCCCTCTTAGTCTCCCCTTCAGCGTATTATTCACCCTTGACCTAAAAACGTCGGGGGCATCGAAGAGGAATTTTTCCGCCGCCTGCACGAGGCGGAAACCAGACAGAAAGAAGAAGAGCTCCGACAGGGAGAAATCTGCCGGGGAATTTCCCTCTCGGAGGGGGGAATCATTGCCATCGTCATCGCCATCACGCCGGGCATCATCGGGATCATCATTAACACCATCTCCATCATCAACACCATCATCACCGTCACCATCCCATCTCATCCCGCTGTAGCAATCATCATTGTTTTGTTATTAGTTCATTGGAATCGTATCCCGGGTATTGATTACCACTTATAGTTGATGATTGAGAGTTTTATCGGTGAATTATCTTTACGATCATATTGTTACCCTTATTCATATCACCTCTGATCATGATCTATATGATGTCTTGTGAGTAGTCCGTTTGGTTCTTGAGGACATGGGGAAAGCCTAGTTGCTAGTAATTGCATAATGTTGAGTAATATTTAATGGTTTGATTTATGTTGTGGTGTTATTCCTCTAGTGGTATTGTGTGAACGTCGACTACATGATACTTCACCTTTCAAAGGGCCTAGGGGAATGCATGGTGTATTTAGTTTGCTTATGGTAGGATTGCAGGAGTGACAGAAACCTAAACCCCAATTTGTGAGCTAGTGCAATAGGGAGTGTAGGATCTCGGAGTTTAAGTCTGTGGTTAGGTTTTTATCTTAATTACTTTCTTTTAGTTGCGGATGCTTGCAAGGGGTTTAATCACAAGTATGTATTTGTCCAAGTAAGGGCGGTGCATTAGTATAGGTCTACCAACACAGCACTTTATCAAAACATTGAAGGTTAATCACCGGCGTGCAATGAAACTGGCTAGGCAGAAACTCCCATGTGTCCTCGAGAACGTTTTAATCATTATAAGTAACACAACCGGCCTGTCCTTTGAGCTTATAGTGAAACCTTGCTTACAGTGCTTACAGTGAAACCTTGCTGAAATCCACTTGTCAACACCTTCTGCTCCTCGTTGGGTTCGCCACTCTTACTTATCGAAAGCACCACGATAGATCCCCTATACTTGTGGGTCATCATGATGCTGCTTATTCTCCTAAGGGTATGGTGTTGACGCAGCACAAGTATGCACTTGATCTCTTACATAGGGACAACATGGAGCACTGTCGGCCGGTTACCACCCCTATGTCTACTTCCGACAAGTTGTCCAGAGATCAAGGTGACCGCTCAGTTCGGAGGATGCTTTCAAGTACAGGAGTCTTGTTGGGGGTCTCCAGTATTGAAAGGACACGGATGTCGCCTAGAGGGGGGTGAATAGACAATTTAAAATTATTACGGTTAAGGCTTGAATAAATGCGGAATAAAACTAACGTTTAATTTATCAAGCCAAAACCTAAACTAGCTAGGTTCACCTATGTGCACCAACAACTTATGCTAAGCAATATGATCAACTAGGTGATAGCAAGATATATGACTTTAAGCTCGATGTCTATAACAAAGTAAATAGCATAAGTAAGAGGCTCGGGTATAGAAATACCGAGGCACTTGGAGACGATGATTTATCCCGAAGTTCACTTCCCAATGGAAGCTAGTCTCCGTTGGAGCGGCGCGGTGTTCACCAAAGTGAAACACCGAGTAGCCTTGATATGGCACACCGTATCTCCGTTGTGTCTTACCACCAATGTGGCGAGGCACTTGTCACTATGTTGCCGTTGAGGTTGACAACTAGAACCTTTACAAGGATGAAGCTCACTCCACAAGTTGGAGGGTCTTCACCAAATGCACCGAGCCACCAAGACTCGATGCCCAAGGCCGAGGCACATACCACAACTCAATTGGTGGCTCCCGGCAATGTCTTCGTAGCTACCAAAGCTCCGAAGCAAACAAGGTTGAGCCACACTCCACAATTGGAGGCTCCCAACAAATCCCGTGAGCCACCAAGACTCTGAGAAATCAACAACCGTCTAGGGTACCAACGTGCCCTAGAGGAACAAGCTCTAGGGCACCAAAGTACCCAAGAGAAACAAGCTTCTCAACTTCACTTCCACGTATCACCGTGGAGAACTCAAACCGATGCAACTAATGCAATGGCAAGAACACACTAAGTGATCAAGTTCTTCCAACCCGAATCCAACCAAAGCAACTAATGCTTGGGAGGGATTAGAGAGGAAGAACAAAGGAGAAACACAAAGAAACTCCAAAGATCTAGATCCAAAGTGTTCCCCTCACTTAGAGGAGAAATCAACCGGTGGAAACAAGGATCTAGATCTTCTCTCTCTTTTTCCTCAAAAGGTAGCAAGAACTATCGGAGAGATTAAGAGAAAGCCAAGCTTGAGAAGGTCAACAATGGAGGGAGAAAATAGCTCAAGAGGTTGACCAAAGTTAGGGTTTATTTGGGGAAGAAACCCCTTAAATAGGGGCCGCGAAAATATGGCCGTTGGATCATTTTCGTGCAGCCAAAAAGGGAAAGAAGGAGCAAATCAGGCAGGCCGGCCTGGTAGCCGGCCCAGGCCGGTGGGGAGGCTGGGGCTCCACCCGAACGGTCCGGTCTGGGAGCCGGCCCAGGCCGGAGGTGAGGCCGGCGGCCCACCCGGGGGGACCGGCCAGCGACTCGGACCAGGCCGGCTGGGAGGCCGGGGTGGCGGCCGAACGGGCCGGCCTGGGAGCCGGCCCAGGCCGACGGTGAGGCCGGCTGCCCTCCCCTTTTCCTTTTCTTTTATAATATTCTGTCGAAAATACTTCCAACACTAAAACCGCAATAACTTCCACTTCCGAACTCCGTTTTCGACAATCTTGGACTCGTTGGAATCGTCACAACGAGCACTACAAGAATATGCAGAGAAACATCATTGTTCAATAAGATATGGTAAAACCAAATGATGAAAGGTAAAAGCTTTCAATTGAAAACCGGAAAACCATATCTTTTGCAAATGAGGTCCGAATGACATGAAACCACTTTTGTTGGAAAGAGGACGACAAATGCTACCCTATATCATGTGAGAATATTGAAACCAAGCAAGGGAGATTTTGCTAATAAATGGAAGAGTGAAACCTTCCGCATAGATGGACCGACAAAATCTCCGACACCGAAAACTCAATAGGGAACACATATGAGAACCGTTTTCGGTGACCTTGGGCTTGTCATGACAAGCACAACAAGCACCAATACCACACCACGATAAGAGCCAAATAGGAACCAATAAAGATGATGCCAAGGATGCAAAGGTTTGAGCTCTCTACGACTGATATGCTAAAGCTCACTTGAGAGCCCCTCTTGATAGTACGGTTACCTATCTAACAAACCCGGTCTCCCAACAACACCGCAAGACCGGTAAAATAGAAACCCTATCAAGATCATACCTTTGCCTTGTGCATTCCACTTGAGCTAGATGATGACGATCTTGATCTACTCTCAAGTGGATCACCTTTCTTGATTGTGCTCCGCTTGGTGAAGACTCGCATATTGCTCCCCCATACACCAAGATGGGAGAGACAATCTTCGACATATCTTCACTTGGTCTTTATCTTGATGACGATCACCACGTGACGCCATCCTCCATGGGCAACATAGAATCTTCCTCTTGATTCATGCTCATGGAGAAACACTTTGGCCTTGATCAACAAATGATCTACTTCTTTTAGCCTTGACTCCAACATATGGAGTCCAAGCATTCCTTATGGACCAACACTGCACATATAACTCAAAGCACACATTAGTCCATAGAGATTGTCATTAATTACCAAAACAACACATGGGGGCAACCATGCTCTTTCAATCTCCCCCATTTTGGTAATTGATGACAATCCCTTTTGAGAGGGTTTATATAATGAATTAAGCAACCTTGCAAGACAAGGATGCATGAGCATGAGAGACAAATGCTTAAGAATCAAACGAAAGCATAAGACCAAGTTCCCTTAAACCCTCTAAAACTTCTCCCCCATTGGCATCGATTGCCGAAATGGGAAGAAAAAATTTAGAAGGCCAATATAGTATGAGTTCCTCCACAAGGTATGCATTTCTCAAGGTATGAGTGAAATTAAATGCACATATCCATTGACAAATAATAGAGAAAACAAACTATATTGAGGATCCAAAGATTGCAAAAGGATGAAATCATTCTAAACATCTCCACCAAGGAGAAGAGCAATCGAGAAGATCCTAACCGAGAGTTCTAAATAAAAATAGAGAAGCTCCCCAATGTTCACGCACTATTGAGGAGTGCACAAATATGGAATCCTTACTCCCCCAAAATCATCTAGAACACTCACCAAGTGCAAGGATGTAAAAATTAAAGTAAAACAAAACACTTGCACCAAAGATGTGGTTGAGCCATAAGGAGATACCCATTAAAAGAAATTATCTAGAAAGGCCAACCAAGAGTACCCAACCAAGAGTATGTGTGTGTGACAAGACAATTAATTTGATAAGACACATAGTCTTAACCAAATGGAGATAAGTTATATATCAAGTATTGACACACACAACTTACAAAGAAGATTTTTCAAAAAAAGAATATGTTCACAAGCTCAAAGATACTAATTGGAAACTAAACCAATTGAAAAATCCAAGAGCTAGTGAAAACATTTAGGCAACAAAATCAACATACTCACCGTGATGAGCAAGAAGAGAAGAATCTTCAATGGAATGTGAGTGCGCAAAGGTGCGAATAGAAATAAGAGAAGCACTCACGAGACAAACTTGGAGCCACCAAAGAATTATAGATAAAAGACAAGGTGGCTTGAAAGAAAGTAGGATACCAAATAAAAGGTGACCTCTCTCATATGTATAGGTTTCTAAGTAGACAATGATATTCATCGACAAAGAAACTTGCACATATAAAATGGTCGAAGAAAGGAGACTATGGTAACCAAAAGGAAGTCATGAATATACAAAAAGAGATTATTGCTTAAAAGCATAGCACATAGCTCAAATTTATCTCATTGTAAATAAATGAACTTCAAACACATCAAATGCATCAC
The DNA here is from genome assembly GCA_012064385.1 of Puccinellia tenuiflora. Classification (NCBI taxonomy): domain Eukaryota; kingdom Viridiplantae; phylum Streptophyta; class Magnoliopsida; order Poales; family Poaceae; genus Puccinellia; species Puccinellia tenuiflora. Next base: position 233,792 of record QRDG01000341.1, read on the forward strand.
ACATATCACTAAGGGAACAAGAGATAGTGGAAATGATTTGAGATAGGCAACAAGTATCACAAAGAAATAATTCCAATTGTAGGAAGGTTTTTGCAATTTCATCACAAATATCACAAAGATATACCAAGTGAAGGAAATAAGCCAAAACCACAACAATTGCACATTTAAAGTTTTCATGCCAAGGGGGGGCAACCTACACAAGGTTGAATACAAGAAAAATATGCATGGGATAGATACTTGTTACCGAAATAGCATTGGTGATGATGAAGATGAGAATTTTTGTTTATCATAAAAGCTTGACTCCAATAATCACATGGTGAGAACACCTTCCTTATAAATGAGGCAAGCATCCAATGCATCTCCATTGTACCTAAAACAAAATTCAAGTACAACATGGTTCCCAAACTCATTGGGTTCCATAGTAGTTAGATACACTACAATACATAGGAAACACTCCACATAAATATGTGCATATAGATATGAAATTGAATTTCATGCACATCTTAGCCGATTTAGGATTTGGTGGAGTATCCCCTATATATTGGATCAAGAAAGACTAGCATGCCATAAAATAAATATACTAGTAAATATGCATGCATGGACTTACAAGAACCAAATGAGATACAATTTGGACAAAACACCAAGTAAACCAAGAAGAGAGCACACCAAAGTGTGACACAAAAAGGTTGTCCAAGTTATATCAAAATCCAAATCAACACATGATTGAGGAATAGAATCAACTCAAAGTGTGATTGATTCCAAAACACATCAACACATGAAGTGTGATATCAATAGGAATCAAATCAAACAACACATGAGAGGTAAGACACCAATTGAAAAATAAGATACCAACTAGGAGACAAGATACCAAGAAGAGGATAATAATTGACCGGAATCAAGTAAAGTAAAATAAAGTAATAAGGTATCAAAATTCTCACAATAAATATCAATTGAAACAAATATCTATGGAGGAGATATTAAATTCCAATTAATACCAATTGAAGATACCTAGGCAAGGCCAATGAGCATATAAGATAAAAGAAAGAGACATGCTCAAAGGGTTTTCTCATTCTATAGGATAAACATAAAGCAAGAAATGAGAAAGCAAGACTCCCAAGAGAGAGCAAGGTTACACCAAATAAACCAAACACCCTCTACACTTTTCATGATGGCACAAAGCATCCAGAGAAAAGATTTGTCTTCCGTAAAAACATATGATAGAAATCAAATGCCAATTGAAAGGATCAAATATTGATAGATAGGATGGTGTTCTAAATAAAAGGAATGCTCCCCCAAGATTCATGCATTATTTTTGATATTGATATTTGCATTTGAATACAAAATGCACGCACAAGGGATCATTACTCTTCATATTTTATTTACAACACTAAACACTACCAATTTGAGGTTTAGGATCCTAGCAAGAGGCAAGGAAGGCAAAGGGAATCAAAATGAATATTTTGGCAAGAGATGGGGCAAATAAAAACCAATGCCAATGTAAGGATAATCAAAAATATTCTACCATAAACATAAATATGGATTGTCCAAGGACAATGACCATTTGGAATTATTTTCCCGGTGATAGAGGTATCCAAGAATATCCTCACAAGATAAAACCTATGGCAAGAGATAAGAAATAAACACCATATTTGAATAAGGTTTGTTGGTAGTTCCAACTATTCAAACCAACCGGCAAGGCCATGGTTAGAATAATACGGAACAAATGGTTTCTCAACTAATGTATGGAGATGCATATTAGAGAAAAACCACACCAAGCAAACACACACAAACAAGACCCAAAGGATAGCTAGAAAGCAAATTGGAACTTGTTCGAGCTAATATGCCACATAGAAATAAGATAATTGACAATATCAAATCTAAGTGGCAAAACCTCAAATGTTCACATTTTATGGGATTGTAATATGCACATAACTTATTACTCCCCCATAATGTGATAATTCTTTTTATCTAAGCAAGAGGCAAATAAAATCAACTAGAGATAATTAATGGATGTTATAGAATTTGAATTTCTCATGAGCATGACACACCACATAGTTACTAGATAATATTGATATATCAATACTAGGTGGTGTTACTCATATACACACATTTATAGGTTAGTGAAGTGCACAAAGCATACCACTCCCCCAAAATGGGATAGTCCATTAATCTCTCAAAAGAGGCCATTGAAATCAACACAAGATCCAATAAGGACTCAACACAAAGTTTACACATATATGGAGCGCACATTAACATACAAACTTGATCGCTCAAGGTAAGTAATAAGCACAACATATACAAACACATGCTAGAAACAAAACTAACACATGCAAGGGAGCAAGCAACTTTCAATGTATATATAATTTAAATACAAGTTACCGCTAGAAGGAGCATTGGATATGAGATAGATATGTGATGATCCAATTGACTTGGCTAAATGAGATATAACCATGAAGATCCCTTAATTCTTCAAATGATAGCCAAGTCGCCAATGTCCTTCATCACAACCTATTGATCAAGTTTGAGCTTGTTGGTCCCCAACCAAGTTGGGTCCTAGGAGGTTAGTCACAATAGGCTTGGCGACCCAGATGGTTCTTTTCTTGACACCACTTTGAGTTCCCACATATTTGGCAAACACATTGCCAACCCTATCCTTCCTAAGAGAATAAACATCATCAATAATTATGGGGTTGGATAGAGTACCGTTTGTGCATGAAGAAGCCAAGTGGCCCTTCACACGGCATAAGTAGCAATATCGACTCTTTTCTTTCTTCTTAGGGTTTTTATCATTTTTGCCACTATGACCAACCCCATACTCAGAAATGCCATTTGAACGATCTAATACTCAGAAATGCCACTACTCCGTTTGTGTGACAATCAGTTTTGCCATTCAGTCATCTTTACCGTTAGTATGTAATTAGTTTTGCCATTTTAAGAGAGTTGACAGTCAGCTTAAAAGGTTTTAGCATATTATCATTATTGTTTGATGAAAATTTGTCAGTCTGAAATGTTTATGGACAAGGGATATATCTCCACAATATTCAGCCTAATTATATTCTATTTTAATGAAAAATGAAAAAGAATCATGTCAGTACATGACTTCAATTATTGTATAAAGCATACTGGCCAAGCTGCTACTCACGTACTGGATAAAAAAGAGTGCGTGTGCATACAAGCTTTGCATGAGGTGTACACAGATGTTTTGAGTATTCTCATGCAAAGCTTGGCATGCGTGTACTTGCATGTTTTTGAGTCATCCTCATGAGTGGCTAGCTATCGATCGACCTGCTCGGTGCAATGGCTCGTCTGTACGTCCAGGTTTGTTCTGTTGATCTGATCGGAAGCTGAGTGCGATAGACTAGGAGCATTTATGTGCCTATCTATCAGATAACGTCTCTCAATAATGATAAAATGCTAAATCTCTTTTAACCTAACAAATGATAATGTTAACTCCCTCAAAATGACAAAACTGATCGCATACTAACGGTAAAGATGACGGAATGGTAAAACTGATCGTTACACTAAAGGAGCAATGGCATTTCTAAGTATTCAGTTGGTCATAGTGGCAAAAATGATAAAAACCCTTCTTCTTAATAGGCTCCTCAACTTGAGGAGCAATGATTTGAGTCTTCTTAGGAGGTGGCCTTTGTTCAACCCGAGGTTGAGCATGAGATTGAACAAGAGGCCTCTTCCCTAGTTGCTTCTCACTAAGAGGCTTCTTCTTCATTGGGCAATCCCTAACATGATGCCCTTCAATTTTGCACTTGAAGCAAACAATATTGGCCGAGTGATTGACTTGTTCTTGGCCCTTCTTATTGCTACTCTTGGACTTGTTCTTGAGATTGGAGTTGAATCCAAGTCCACTCTTGTCATTGGGGGATTTTTGCACACTCAACATGTTGTCAAATGTGGCCTTCCCTTTATGATGCTTCTCCACATCTTTCTTCAAAGAAGTGGCTTGTGCCTTGTGCTCTTTAGTCTTCCCTACAAGGTTAGTAACTACACAAGTACTAGTGGAAGTTGAGGCTTCATTGTTAGAGCAACTAGGCACAAAATGTAATTCAACATATGATTTAGCATTAGTGTGAGATGAAGAATTACAAGGACTAGCACATGGCATTTTAGCATTTTTAGTAGAAGTTGTGACATTGTCCACATGAGGCTCACTAGATATTACCTTGGTAGCGATAGCCTCATGAGCTAACTTTAGCTTATCATGAGATACTAGAAGATCTTCATGAGAGCTCGAGAGCTTCTCATGGCTTTCCTCTAATATCTCATAATTCCTAGTTAGCAATTTAAGTTGAGCCCTTAGCTCAACATTCTCCTTTAAAATGGATACTTCACAAGAAATAGAGTTAGTAGCACAATCATCAACATTAATAGCAATGCGAGAACAAGTAGGAAGCTCTTTTAGTAATTGAGCTTGGAGTTGATCATGAGACTTAGTGAGATGTGCAAGAGAATCTTCCAAGGACTTGACATCCTTTTCAAATTTCACATTAGCCTCAAGGAGTATAACAATTTCAACAACAAGCTCATCATTTTTTATTTTAAAATTATTAGCCACCTTGAGAGCTCTATCATGGGTTTCATTTGCTTTAGATAACTCTAGAGTAAATGTCTCCTCAAGAGATTTCTTGGTGGATTGTTCTTCTTCAAGAGCTTCCTCAAGATCCGCAATCGTGTTTGCATAATCACGTTCGCGGCTAAGACTTTCATTTTCACGAGCTTCCAAATTTTCAATAGTAAGCCCTCGCTCAACAAGGGTGCTCATGATTTCATGTAGGTTCTCACAAGCATTTTCATTCTTTGAAAGAGCATTAAGAACCATTAGACCTTTCTTATTAAAGTAAGAATCATCTTCTACATTATCATCATTATTGTCATGATCATCACTACTTGACGATTTAGAAGATATGCAAGGACTATCAACACAAGCATGTGAAACATTTATAGTTCTAGATGTGTTTAAGTCCAAAGATAAATCATTGCAATAAGATAGAGATGAAATATCATCTAAAGGAAGCTCACTATCATCATTGCGAAATTTATCCCTACTCACCATTGCATTGTTTTGTGGCTTGCCACATGTAGGTGAAGTAGAAGAAGTTGAGAACTCATTACGCCCGGAGATGGATGGAGAACAATCATTCTCACTATCAATGGACACACCATAATTGTCTTGAAGCTTGGTCCATAACTCATGAGCACTCCGATAAGGAGTGATCGACAAGGCAACTGCATTTCTTAGAGACATGAAAACAACTTTAGAAGCTTGAGCATCTAGATAAGAATTTTCCTCATCCTCCAAAGATAATCTTTTCGGATCCTTTGGAGGAGGAAAACCCATATCTAAGATTTGCTCAATAGATGGATCAATGTCCCTAAAATAATTTAGCATGCGATTTCTCCAATCATTATAATTAGTGCCATCGAATATTAAAGAGGTATTGTGCACTAAACCACTAGATGACATCTTTACTCTCTAGGCCGTGAAGCCCTATAAAGAGAGAACCTGCTCTGATACCAATTGAAAGGACACGGATGTCGCCTAGAGGGGGGGGGGTGAATAGGCGATTTAAAATTATTACGGTTAAGGCTTGAATAAATGCGGAATAAAACTAACGTTTAATTTATCAAGCCAAAACCTAAACTAGCTAGGTTCACCTATGTGCACCAACAACTTATGCTAAGCAATATGATCAACTAGGTGATAGCAAGATATATGACTTTAAGCTCGATGTCTATCACAAAGTAAATAGCATAAGTAAGAAGCTCGGGTATAGAAATACCGAGGCACTTGGAGACGATGATTTATCCCGAAGTTCACTTCCCAATGGAAGCTAGTCTCAGTTGGAGCGGCGCGGTGTTCACCAAAGTGAAACACCGAGTAGCCTTGATATGGCATACTGTATCTCCGTTGTGTCTTACCACCAATGTGGCGAGGCACTTGTCACTATGTTGCCGTTGAGGTTGACAATTAGAACCTTTACAAGGATGAAGCTCACTCCACAAGTTGGAGGGTCTTCACCAAATGCACCGAGCCACCAAGACTCGATGCCCAAGGCCGAGGCACACACCACAACTCAATTGGTGGCTCCCGGCAATGTCTTCGTAGCTACCAAAGCTCCGAAGCAAACAAGGTTGAGCCACACTCCACAATTGGAGGCTCCCAACAAATCCCGTGAGCCACCAAGACTCTGAGAAATCAACAACCGTCTAGGGTACCAACATGCCCTAGAGGAACAAGCTCTAGGGCACCAAAGTACCCAAGAGAAACAAGCTTCTCAACTTCACTTCCACGTATCACCGTGGAGAACTCAAACCGATGCAAATAATGCAATGGCAAGAACACACTAAGTGATCAAGTTCTTCCAACCCGAATCCAACCAAAGCAACTAATGCTTGGGAGGGATTAGAGAGGAAGAACAAAGGAGAAACACAAAGAAAATCCAAAGATCTAGATCCAAAGTGTTCCCCTCACTTAGAGGAGAAATCAACCGGTGGAAACAAGGATCTAGATCTTCTCTCTCTTTTTCCTCAAAAGGTAGCAAGAACTATCGAAGAGATTGAGAGAAAGCCAAGCTTGAGAAGGTCAACAATGGAGGGAGAAAATAGCTCAAGAGGTTGACCAAAGTTAGGGTTTATTTGGGGAAGAAACCCCTTAAATAGGGGCCCCGAAAATATGGCCGTTGGATCACTTTCGTGCAGCCAAAAAGGGAAAGAAGGAGCAAATCAGGCAGGCCGGCCTGGTAGCCGGCCCAGGCCGGTGGGGAGGCCGGGGCTCCACCCGAACGGCCCGGTCTAGGAGCCGGCCCAGGCCGGAGGTGAGGCCGGCGGCCCACCCGGGGGGACCGGCCAGCGACCCGAACCAGGCCGGCTGGGAGGCCGGGGTGGCGGCCAAACGGGCCGGCCTGGGAGCCGGCCCAGGCCGGCGGCGAGGCCGGCTGCCTCCCCTTTTCCTTTTCTTTTATAATATTCTGTCAAAAATACTTCCAACACTAAAACCGCAATAACTTCCACTTCCGAACTCCGTTTTCGATAATCTTGGACTCGTTGGAATCGTCACAACGAGCACTACAAGAATATGCAGAGAAACATCATTGTTCAATAAGATATGGTAAAACCAAATGATGAAAGGTAAAAGCTTTCAATTGAAAACCGGAAAACCATATCTTTTGCAAATGAGGTCCGAATGACATGAAACCACTTTTGTTGGAAAGAGGACGACAAATGCTACCCTATATCATGTGAGAATATTGAAACCAAGCAAGGGAGATTTTGCTAATAAATGGAAGAGTGAAACCTTCCGCATAGATGGACCGACAAAATCTCCGACACCGAAAACTCAATAGGGAACACATATGAGAACCGTTTTCGGTGACCTTGGGCTTGTCATGACAAGCACGACAAGCACCAATACCACACCACGATAAGAGCCAAATAGGAACCAATAAAGATGATGCCAAGGATGCAAAGGTTTGAGCTCTCTACGACCGATACGCTAAAGCTCACTTGAGAGCCCCTCTTGATAGTACGGTTACCTATCTAACAAACCCGGTCTCCCAACAACACCGCAAGACCGGTAAAATAGAAACCCTATCAAGATCATACCTTTGCCTTGCACATTCCACTTGAGCTAGATGATGACAATCTTGATCTACTCTCAAGTGGATCACCTTTCTTGATTGTGCTCCGCTTGGTGAAGACTTGCATATTGCTCCCCCATACACCAAGATGGGAGAGACACTCTTCGACATATTTTCACTTGGTCTTTATCTTGATGACGATCATCACGTGACGCCATCTTCCATGGGCAACATAGAATCTTCCTCTTGATTCATGCTCATGGAGAAACACTTTGGCCTTGATCAACAAATGATCTACTTCTTTTAGCCTTGACTCCAACATATGGAGTCCAAGCATTCCTTATGGACCAACACTGCACATATAACTCAAAGCACACATTAGTCCATAGAGATTGTCATTAATTACCAAAACAACACATGGGGCAACCATGCTCTTTCAAGTATCTTACCCTCACACGTCCTGACTTGTCGTTTGCTGTTAACAAGGTGTGTCAATACTTGTCGCAGCCTACTACTGCTCGCTATCAGGCAGTGAAGCGCATTCTTTGGTATATCCGAGGCACCGTCTCCACTGGCTTACGGTTTCGGTGTTCCTCATCCACGGAGCTGAGCATTTATACTGACGCAGATTGGGCTGGTTGTTCCGATGATCGCCGGTCTACTGGCGGCTTTGCAGTCTTTCTTGGTTCTAATCTTGTGTCCTGGAGTTCTCGCAAGCAACCGACGGTGTCTCGCTCCAGTACTGAGGCAGAGTACAAGGCTTTGGCAAATGGCACCGCCGAAGCTATGTGGATACAGTCGGTGTTGAAGGAGCTTGGTGTGTTTCTGTCCCAACCTCCTGTTTTGTGGTGCGATAACATTGGTGCCACATACTTGTCTGCCAATCCAGTTTTCCACGCCCGCACGAAGCATATTGAGATTGATTTCCACTTCGTGCGTGAGAAGGTTGCCTTGGGTGCGCTTAATGTTCGGTTCATCTCCACCGGCGACCAGCTGGCTGACGTGTTTACGAAGCCTGCTACTCAGCTCACACTTCGTCGTTTTAGTTCCAATCTTAACCTTGTTCACGACGGTTTAGATTGAGGGGGGGGGGGGGGGGTGTTAGAGTTGTATTCTCTGTGTATACGTGTACGTGTGTGTATCGGTACCGTTGTAATCCTTGTTGTACAAGTTGATCCATCTATATATAAATATGCCAGCCGGTTGGGGCTAACCACGTCAAATAACTCCTTTTGACTGAGGTGAGCCACCAACTCGAAGCTGAACAAAAAACATAGGAAAAGCCACACCGCGCGAGAGGCAACCTAGACTACCGGACGCGCCAAAGACGAAGAAGCTTCACACCAGGAGAATGTCACCAACATGTTGCACCAGATGAAACTCAACTACACAACGACGCTCCCAAGAGGGTAAGGACGTGATGCGCCAGCCCACCGAGCGTGCTAGGGCTTTCACCCAGAACCCAGTCACGACAAGGATCCGCAACAACGTCCCAAAGAGGGTAATGACGCCCACAGGCGTCACCGTTGCCGGCGCCAAAGGGCAGATATTTTGCACGCATCCACAAACTCAAGCGTGTGTCACGACATAAATACCACCGCGAGACCAAAGGATTAGACGAGGGAGAACGACAACAAATCCAAGCTCACTATCTCGGATCTGGTTAGCATTTGGACAATAGTGGTGTAGCCCGCCTCGCACCCCGCAACCATCGACAATCCGTTTAGAGCCACCTGCCCGAATCAGGCCTCCGGCCGTGCGTGCAGCCAACATGAATTCCTTTTTTGTGAAACAGGAATTCTAGCAACATTTTTTCTTTTTCTTTTGTGAATGTGGAAATTTATTTTTCATGTTCCCCCTTGGGACTGTGTAGAAATGGGTGTAATTGTTTTTTAGAGAGAATATAAAGTTAGTAAGTGTAAAATTCTTTCTTAATCTTCGTCTAGGCAAGCCCAACAGCTTGCCAGGCTGAAACGTCAAGCAACTCACATCCTTGCAATTGGCCCATCGCGAAAAAATGGTGGGAAAACCCCCAGAAGCGAGGGAAAAAGTCGCCCCCGTTCCCCAAATGCGCGCACCATAGCACAGTTCCAAGATGGAAACCCACGCCGAGCTCTCCGACGGCCGCAACCCTGCTCCGACGAACCCGACGGCGATGGAGGAAGCACGCGCCGACTCCTCCGCTGCAGCCCCCTCCCTCGAGGGCCCCGACGCGCTCCCTGCCCCCAACCAGGTCCGTTTCCCTCACCGCCCTGCCTCTGGGTACCACACATGGATTCGCCGCCGCCGCTTTTCTTGAAAATCCGTGTGTTCTGATTTCATAGGGTACCACCGCCGGCGCGAAGAAGAGGAAGTCCCCGGCGACGGCGACGGCAATGGCAGTGAGGAAGCCTCGCAAGCGGCAGGTCTGTACTTTACTGTGCTCATCCACCCCCCCCCCCTTCCCCGGCTTTATTGCTTCGCAGTTTGCTTAGTCTGAATCTGTTGCATCTATGTTGTGGCATTGTGTGGTGCAGGTTGAAGAACCGATTCAGATGCCTGTGTACTACGGACATAGAAAAGAGTTCGACAGCTTACGCGGCGAAAATTTAGTTGAAGATATCTCGGAACTTTATGCAAAGAAAATATGTGGGCACATAATAGGCGAGCTACCGCTGCAGCCACAGTCCATGACACTGGTAGACCTACAGCTCTGGATCTTCAGGCTGTTTCGGCTTCACCCAGAAACACAAGATCTCAAAATTAAGGGGTTCCTCAAACAACGCACCACTGACTTGCATGATGAGGAGGAACCAGCCTGGTATATGGAGTATGAGCCGTGGGAGAGTTGTGATTTTATGAGTGACAAATACTGGAGTTCGTTTGCCAATAAACTAAAGAGAAAAAGAAATGTGACGCAGAGGTTCATGTTGTATGTGCAATCCTCTGAGATCAAGCACTATGACATTTTGCTCAAAGCTATACTTGATGATTACTCCCAACTGGCGACGGTTGTGTTGCCTGGGACCAAAAGCCTGTCAAGTAGCCACTTTTGGTTATGTGACCGTATGGAAAAACTGACAATGACAGCTAAGGAAATTGCTGATTATCTCACTGGTCGCTCTGGCGAGCAGATTAGTCCTGCTGAGGCGTGGAGGGCAAGACAGTTTGCTCTTGAGAGGGAATACAGCACCTTTTATGATTCACACAACTTTGCCCCGAGGTTACTCAAGGAGATAGCACGTAAAAACCCTGGTTGTTTTGTAGACATCAAGGATGCAGAAGTTGCAGGGTGTAAGGATTTTCGGGTCCTCCAGCGTATATTTTGGGCATTTGGACAGTGCTTACAGGCCTTCCGTACTTGTCGCCCAGTGCTATGCATTAAGGGCATACCACTATGCGGGAAATATCATGGGGTGCTGTTGACGGCAGTGGCATTAGATGCCAATGATTCCTCCATTCCAGTAGCATGTGCTATCGTTGAGGGTGAGACCAAGGAAAGCTGGCTGTGGTTTCTTAGGAATTTGGAGCGTGCAGTGGTGCATCCCTCTGCTGTTTGCATTATACACGACTACAAAAGGGAGTTGAGCGACGCTGTGGAGGACCTTCTGACTTCTCGTCAACGACAGTGGCAGAGAGCAGAAAGCCGGTGGTGCATGGAAGACCTTGCTGAAAATTTCTTTGCATATTTTGCTGACAAGAAGCTGGTGATGATGTTCAAGAAACTTTGTCAGCAGAATCGACGCCATAAGTTTAGTAAAATATGGAAGGAGCTAGACGAGTTGACATCCAAATATACGGCAGAGAAAGAACATGGTGCTATTGGGAAAATGCAGCAGGAATCAGTCGAGCATGATGTGGCAGAATTTCAAGCAGAAAACCCATGCAACCAACCTGATTCAGAGGATGTGAAGGGAGGATATCATGTTGATGACAATAATAGAAAAATAACAAAGTTCTCTGACTGGATCCATCTGAAACCAAAGGAGAAGTGGTCACTGGCGTATGACGACAATGGAGCAAGATATGGCATCATGGGCAGTGATATAGCTGATGTATACAAGAACGACCCTATATTGAAAGGGGTAACATGCCTCCCGCTCAGTGGAATAGTGGAGGTAACATTCCTGCGATTGGTAGACTACTTCAAAAACACAAGCGCTGCAGCAAACAAAGCTATCGGCAACCCATCAATTAACATCCCCGAATGTGTCCAGGTTGACATGAATTCCAAAATGCAGAAAGCTGAGATGCATACATATTTTCGGAAGTACACTGATGATGAAAATGTCCTTGGTGGGGAAGAGGATGGGAAATTTACAGTTAAGGGAAGGAAGAGGGAGGTGACTGTTCACATGAAGTCGGAGAATATCTTCAGCATGGATAAGTCTAAAGGTTCAACAATTCGAAAAACAGCCACATGTACATGCAACAAGCCGCAGCTGCTTCACAAGGCCTTGCTCTCATGTCATTGCCATCTGTTGTGAGATTGGGGTTAGCACTGCTACATACATGTCCCCATACTACCGCCTGCCCTATCTAGTTTGCACCTGGAAGCAAAAATTCAACAAGTTCTCACGTGACTACAGAAATGTTGCACCAGCCTACTTCAGAGATAGTGTACCAACTTGGATCCCAGACAAAAGATTGGAGTGTGGTCTTCCTAGTTGTTTGTCGTTAGACTGCATACAAACTGCCGTGGTCCAGGAAGAGCTTCATAGCAGTACTGAAGATGGATCAGTTGGACACAGTCCAGGAACCAAGACAAACTCAGAAGAACCCAGCCGAATCTGACTCTACTATCACCTGTCAAACTCCAAGTTATTCATATTTTGGACGCTTAATCTGGGTTAGGCCTTGTGCTTAACCCTATGTAAACTCTGAGACTATTATTATTAGCAGTTCTTCCATGTTGTACAAAATCTGATTTCTTTCATTCTTATGTAGTCAGTTACAGTTTGAAATCTGAATTTTTGCTTGGTTTATATTTTCTCGAAACTTCTGTATGCTCAGGTGCTAAATCGTTCCAGAAGACATTACGTCTTGGCTGATGGTATGGCATGCATACCAGTTCATTTGATAAAATTGTCATTACCAAAACCACTTGACTAGATTCCAATGGTTCAAGTGTATCAGCCAACCATTTCTACTAGCAGTTGAAGTTTCGTTGAGCACATGTTGCTCAGGATTACAGTGAATTAAGATTTGGTATGGGCATTTACAACATGCAAGACATGTTAGATAACTGAAGAACAAGGTGCAAGACCAATTTCAGTTTCATGTGCTGCTACAGATAGCATGTGCTTGTTTTCAGGTGCAGGCACAGATACAAGGTACAGGCTTCAAACATTTTCTTACATGCTATGTCCTCCATCTCCAAATATAAGACTTTGGTAGGCTATTTTAGCCTACCTAATTTAGGGGAAGTATAAACCACAAATCGAACTTTAAATCACTGATTTTTACAGCATTTGGTATCACAACAAATACATGGATATTCGTAAATGTACTGGGTCTGCAACTCTTGTTCACAAGATGAGATGGGAGAATCCAGCTGACTTGTTTCTTGTTACCATCGGCTTCAGTTTGTTCAGCAATTCTTGACACCATAACTAATCAACCGTTTCTGGTAGAGTAGAACCTGACAAAGCACGTCTAATTTACCTTAACTTAACTCAAAAATAAACAGTCGACCAAGTGACCTTCAGTAGTATCTTATAGTTGCCACATGTGATTTCCGTTTCATCATAACCGTTGTGCCTTGGAGTAAACTCAACACTCCAGACAGAAAACTCATCACCACCTAGGGCAGCAGCCACAGTCAACTGCAGCAGCTCGCCCACAGAGACCCCTACTACGCTGCGCGCCATTTGCACAACTCCTTCATCATCAGCAGTAAGTACGCCGCTCACTTTACTGTCATGTAGCATAATGTCGCATGGAACGCTTGTAGTGCAGGCATATATTTTCCCATGGAAACCAGCAGGTCCACCAAGGATCCTGACCTCAACAGCCCCCTCCACAGCATTTCGAATAAATGTGTAGCTTAAATCCAATATGCTGTGCATGCTGACAAGTGTTTCCGTTACAGCCCTATGTATGGGAGGAAATGATAGTCTGACGATACCATCCACCTCCATCAAGCCTTTACTGAGTCTTTCATCCTTGACCTTCCTACCATATACATCCTTGACCCTCAGATCAATTTCGAAAAATATCGCATCACATACCATGAATCCTCTCTTTGGCCCAGTCAAAATCAATGAATCATCCTGCAAAACAGAAGTTTTCGAGGTTTATCTATGTCTGAATAATCCTTGATGTGTGGTTTGTCTTCCTGTTTGAGTGACAGCAGAACTGAAGCATGGAAGAGTTGCTAAATCACAGATCTACTAAATTCGCTACAAGAAAAAAAAAACTGAATTAATAGTTCCACTAAAATTAACACAATATGAAACAAATATTGGCACACTAAACAAACCGGACTAGTTATTAGTGAAAAAAATTAGGTCTATGGACAACAACATTTAGAATCAATCATTCATAGAATGGAGGGCGTTCCTGAATGACTTCCCTATACATAATATATGAGTACAGTGAAATGTGGATTGTACTACATTTTGATGCCATTAACATGAGAAAAATCTCCGTTATGAAATTTTCAGTTTTTGTATGAAATATCCTACCGTCAGATGACTAATAATATGAGAAAATTTCGATACAAGAATTATACTTTTGGAATACTATGTCTTTAGAGGTGCATTGGACATCGTATAAGGCAAATAATAGTAATACCTTTGAGCTGATGAGCTGGCAATTGTCCTTGCCACGCTGGAACATATAGATGCATTTGTGATCAAGACTGTCCCTGGCTATGATTGTACCATAGACATTGAGTGGGTAGCCATAGTCAGAGGACACAATCTTGACCGAGACAACATTCGCGGAGTTAGTCAACAGGAACCCCTCTCCAAAGATTTTGTCTGTATATCGCATTGGGCCAACAGGTGCTGTCAAAATAGAGGGCAAATCGTTTCAAAGCGAGGAAAAGATGAAAAATTGCATTGGAAATAAATTGGATGGATGCATTGCAAACAGAAAGGAGTGGCTGTACTCTTTGCTTTTCGAATAAATTTGCTGTAAATGCTAATTGAGCAACGTAGATATGTAATCGCGCAGATTAGTTTTCAGTCTCGAATGCAAATGTACTAGCAGACGCCAACGACAAGGATCATCCATATGAAAGTTGAAGGAGCATGGTAACCAAGATAAGGATCGACATGGAAATTAGTGGAACACACATTCCTGGTCGAGGTCGAGCTTGGGGCGATAGAAGTAACGGGTGTAGATGTATTTCCTCTGCTTGGGGTCGTACTCGCTGAATCTCGGGTCCAGAGGATTCATCCCCTTCTCCTCCTCCTCCTCCGCCAGCTGTGGCTCATCCGCCTCCCTCTCTGTTGCGCCGCCCGCCATTGAGATCAGCTAGGGTATGAGATCGATCGTAGCCGAGTTGCCGCCCAGGTTGGGCCGGCCCGCTTCTAGTATTTCTCATCGTTTGCAGCGTTGGATCCCCGACTAGAGGGGTGGAGACGGAAAACGGGCTTCCGCTTTCGCTGCGACTCCCAAGTCCGAACAGCAGCGGCGCCGGCATGGCTGCCACCGCCAAGGCCGCCCCGTCCCTGACGAGTTCAGAAGGTGGTGGGAGATCTTCAACAACGGTGTTAACGTCGACGAATGGGTGAGGAGAATGCGGGCGTCATTGCGATGGTAATGTCGGCAGACTCGCATCCTTAATTTGACAGAACCATTTACTTTGATTATTCACCACGAGTCTATCGAAATCAGCTTCCTACACTGGGAATTTTTGGGGGGTTCAGTCATCCAGCAAACTGCTGTTATTAGCTAGGCGCGAAGAGTATGCAGTCAACAAGGTTTGCAGGCCTTACAAAAAAAAAAAAAAAAAAATCAGTCCAGGAGCAGAGCATGTGGTACTGCATCATAAATTCAAATGTTCTTGCAATTACTGCATATCACATGTAATTTGATTTATAAATCGTGTTCTAATTAGCCCTTGTTGCAATGTACATATACGCTATTATTATTATCTTTCCATATAGTTCCATCATTTGATGCTTTGCGGTAGACCACGGTCAAATGGAACCCAGGATGACAAAGGTCACAGTATAAAGACGTACTCATTACCCCTTGGGTCCATGTCTTCTGATGTCTTTCTTTATATAGATGAGATTTATTGCATTTCGAGTGATTTGTAAATGGAATGACCAAATGAGCCAAGTACACTTCCGATGATAACTGCGCCTTCAGATAGGAGATGGGCTGCAAGGAAGGAAGAAGGAAGCAACTGCGACACCTACAAATTACAGACAACAACTGGAACTGAGATACAAGACAAGAAGGTTCACGGTATAAAAAGGATCATCACTAGTTCTTAGTACTCATATATTACGAGATGCACCTCGTCATTAATTATTCTGTATTGATGCAGGTGAGTGTCTGAGATCTGAGAACGAAATGCTGAGGCTGCAGCTCGTGCGCAAGACGAAAGAGCTCAAGGCTGAACAGATTCAGAGACTCAAACTTGAGTTGCATTTGAAGAATAAGGACATCCAAGTCCCTGAAGAAGCAGAATGAAGAGTTCAGAGCTGAGAATGATCACTACAGGAAGACCGTAAGCTTTACACACAACTCTACTAGTATTGTCATTTGTCATGCCTCTAGATTATTTACTTCATAGTGAAATTTGCAAATTGCTTGGATAAATAATGCTATTGCCTTGAGATAGAATCTGTGCTATGCATCTACCAGTGGTATTATGCTGTGTTATGCATCTACCAGATATGATTTTATAAGATAGAATCTGCTCCTATCCCGGAGTCAAGAAATTAAGATGCATTGTCTTCTTCTAGTGACGCTTTTGCCAAGCCCTAATTCCAGCTAGTTACTTATAAATGTATTTGCTGCAAACACAAAGATGTCTTCACGTCACTTTCAATCTATCTAGTATTCTCTGACATTCATGTGAAGTTCAAGTTGTTCTGTACTAATTATAACTGAATGTTTTGTACATCCACTGAAAACAAGGAATAGCTTTTGTGATTGAATGAACGTTCCGTTGCTTTTTTGCATTGTGAAAAATGCTAGAGTCTGTTGGTTTATCGTCTTGTATCTGAGCTTGACAGGAAGGTAAAGTATTTTGCAACTTTGTGTCAACCATTCTTTGCACGGATGAAGCCAATAAGTCCGGTTGTGATCAGATCTGTATTTCATAGGAAACGGTAAATTCTGACTGAACAATCAAAGGTTGGATCATGGGTATAAAGTCTGACCCGCTCGAGAACTGAATCAGCTTATATGCGTTGGTTCATATTTGCGAACCCCAACCCAATCGAGCTCACGTTTATCAGGAGTGGCTGGCTGCCATGGAGAAGCGTCCGGCCTTTTTAACCAATTTCGCAAAGAGCTCATTCTCACCAATCCACTAAATGATTTCAGCTTAGAATAAGAATAAGATTTAAAATCATTCTTCTGATACACACATGTTTTTTATGTAAATCTTCATTACAAATGTTACTATGTTATATTGATTAAAGAATTTCAAAGTAAAGGCCACAATATATATATGTTAGTTGAAAGACAAAGAGTCCACAAAAATATGTTGACGAGGAATGTTTCCCACACTCAATCAACAAAAACAAAAGGTAAACAAGAGACAATTATGTATTTGCATGCTGATCCTTTATTATTGGTACATAATACAGCGTCAATTGCTGAAATTAAAATAAGTAACATTGATCATGAATAGATTTGTAAGTTATTACACTAAAGCTGAATTAGAGCTTTTAGTTATAGCTGCAAGTAGTCTTGGCAACGGAAGCATATCAATCTCCTGGAGACCCTCAAGAACCCGAACCACTTCACTCATCGTTGGCCGATCAAACTCATTGTCTTGGATACACCATAATGCGACTTTGCAAACCCTTTCAGCCTGTTCCATATTGAAGTCGTCATGTAATCGTGGATCCACCAAACTCTGCATATCTCCCCCGTGAAGCTTGCTGATGACTCGCATGGGGAAATATTCAACATGATCGTTGCTATCAGTATGTGCTTCTGGTGAATTCCTCCTTCCTGATATGATTTCAAACAATACCATGCCAAAGCTGTAAACATCAACCTTTGGTGTAATAGCAACTCCGCTCAACCACTCTGGGGCAAGATAACCTGCAGTTCCTCTAAATGTAGTCAATACTCGGCTAAAATTTCTTCCCACAAATGCTGCCATCCCAAAGTCAGCAACTTTTGGAAAAAATGATGCATCAAGAAGTATGTTTTCTGGCTTAATATCACAGTGTATGATGCACTCACGACAACTCTGGTGCAAGTAGGATAGTCCTCTGGCAATTCCTAGGGCTATCTGGTACCTTGTGTCCCAATTTAGTAAGACAGCATCGGTCTTAAAAATATGACCATCAAGAGACCCATTTGGCATATGTTCATACACAAGTAACCTATTATCACCTTGACTGCAGAAACCAACAAGTTTGACTAGGTTGACATGGTGTATCAATCCAATTGAGCTCACCTCGGCTCTAAACTGCTTCTCTCCCTGACGGGTACCATCAAGTCTTTTCACTGCTATAGTAGTTGAATCCCTTAACACTCCCTTATATACAGAACCAAAACCACCCGTTCCTAGCTTTTCAGAGAAGTTTTTAGTAGCATGAGCTAAATCAGTGTATCTAAATGCTATAATACCACTAGTGCCTTGATTTCCATATAATGGCGAACCACACCACCCGAGTTCGTTCCTCCAAATAAATAACAGCAACATGAGAACTAGTAACACAAAACTACTAATTCCCGCAGCAGTAACAACTCGAACATTTGGTTTTCTTTTGTCCTTTTGCAAACTTGGCTCATCTTTGGCGGCAAGGCGAAGGTAAAGAATATCTTCAGAAGTGATTTCAATGCCATCATTCATATTTACACCGAGCAGTTTCCCATGCCAAACAGAACATATGCTATTATTATAGGAATAAGCGGTGCAAGAGCAGGAACTGAGACAAGCTTCCTCACACTTGCTACGAGTGGTCACAAGGTCCATGCTTTGAGGGTTGTAGGGGAGTGTAACCTGAGCAATTGGGTGGAATATGTCTGTTGAAATTGTGGTGTTCTTATCAGTGCAATATAGCGGCGAATTTCTGATGCACCCTTGTGATCGATCACCAAACTCCCAATGCCGCGGTGACTTCTTAGAAAAACTCTCCATGCAGTCACAAGATGGTTGTGCATTGCCGCTGCAGACAGTGAAAGGTCCGCATGTAGCAGGTGGAGTGCATACATCAATAGGGTCAGAAAATATGGTTTGCCAAGATTGTTTGTCTTGTGACCATATATTCAGCTTGATCTGACCAGAGATGTCTAGCGAGAGAAATGAGGAAGGCGATTCGTCCGGTGAAGTGTAAATGTAGTACTCCTCTTCCTTGTTATTAACATAATCTGGGATAATCACACCTTTGGTCCGTGGATCCAATCCTAAAATCTTTTGGATTCTTGGCATGAGTTTCAGTATGGATGATGTTTCGGGTAAATAAGTCCGATACACTTGCAAGGGTTTGCGTCGCTTGAGGATTATGCCCTTGCCATTGGTTTCTAATTCAACACTATAGGAGCCACTCCCTGGATCAACGGTGCTCTTTTTTGAGATGACCACACGATTCAAACCGGTGACCTTGTTCCAACCAAACTTGGCGCCAGGAAGAACGACATCTGTTGGGTAGTCAAAGCTCTCCCACAACACTTGGCCAGATGATGATGTGAGGGCTAGGTTCGCAGTGTTCATGAGAACTGCACTTGTGGTGGTGTTTAAGCTGGGTTGTGTCCTATTATTGGTTGCAACATGAGTGGACCACATAACAACATCATGGTGTACGATGACAAGATTGCCGCCACTTGAGATTTTGAGGTGTGTGGTGAGGTTGAGGTTGGGATCATCTGTGATTGGCTTGTCCCTATTGGCGACCCACACGACAGTAAAAACTGGTATCTGGTTGAACCATACGCCGAGGTACCAGTTCGCCGGGGAGGTGGTGTTTGGGAACTTACTGGAAATGGTGCTCGCGGCTGGCTGGAAGAAGCCGAGCGCGAACCTGCCGTTCTTCGAGACGAGCTTGTCCCCGACCGTGATCACCTGGCCTGCCGTGAGAGTATCATTTGCAGAGGAGGAGAGTGGAAGGAGGAGGAGGAGGCTGATTAGTATGTAGAAGGGTACCATGGAGAAGAAGACTAGTGTGAGTGATGAACTGGAGAAAAGAGGAAGCTCACGGGTGCACCTTGTGTTTGAGCTGCTATGAGAAAAGAGGAAGGAGAGGATGGTGTATATATGGTTGTTGAGCTGGGTCGGCCGATGGGGAAGAAACTGCAACGACTTGGGGTCGTCGGCTGCCACAGCGCCACTGGTGCGAGACGGCTTCAAGGATGCTTCCGTTGCTACTTCGGCCAGACATGGACCATGGACGTGACGGCCAAGAGCGCGGCCACCACATCCTGGTCGCCTGATCGTTAGTGCCCCACTAGCGTCAACGTCCGTCCTACAGCAAGTGAATAATGACAACGTAGACTTGTTACACCTGTTCTCTTCCCTTGAATACACGCCAAACCGGATGTGATGGACCTGTGTTATCTGTGTAATAATCGCAAGCATATGAAAACAGCTATACTCCCATTAGTACTTGTGGCGACATTTAATCCGGATCGGAGGTAGTATCCAGTTGGGAAAGTGTAGACATTTCAAAGTGTTTTATGATTTTTTACCTTGGTTAATGCATAGTGTAAAATGGTTAAGAAAATATGCATAGATGGCCTACCAGCCAACAAAGAACGTGGAAGAGACGAAAAAACATTTTTTTTACTATTACTAGCAAATATTCCACGATATTACTTTTTACCGCGTCGCGTAAAATACTTGACTTCAACACCCCGCCGTCGGACAGGTTCAGCAAAATATACACAAAATTAACAAACAGACAGGCATGAGACTACACCTACTCGTCAGAGATGCAACGACGTCCGCGCCGGAGACGGAGCTGTCGGCCTCATGGTCATTGGCGGTGGGGGAATCTCCTCATCGGAGGAGACTGATGACCATTCGGCATCACCCTCACCTCGGATGGCCTCGAAGGATTCGAAGATGGCAGGGTTCTCTTCAAGTAGGACGGGGTGCTTATAGGTGAGAATTACCAGGGCGGACCACTATGGTGTCAGTATTTCCCCACTCTACTGGTATGTGGGACCCAACAGTTTGACCGGACAAAATTTACTAGTGGCATGGGAAATATCTGCCGCGCCACTAACATCCATGAAACTATGCCGCACCACTAACATCCATGAAACTAATGGCATGGGCCTTGTTGACACGCCACTAGTAACTTACGCCAGACCCGCATGTGGGACCTATAATACTAGTGGCATGGACATATATTGACACACCACTCTTATTTGATTACTAGTGGTGTGCCATTGTGTTGCCATGCTACTAGTAATTTAATTTCGCAGAATACTAATTCCATGTGACAATTATCCCCACCTCTCTTTTCCTCCTCATTTCTTTCTCTCACCTAATTTTTTTTACCCTCTCCCACACTCACCCTAGCTAGATTTACCTCTCCTAAACTCGCTCTAGCTAGATTTATGTGTTGTCCAGATTCACTATCTCTAGATATACCCACCGACACTCCTCTTTCCACTCACTCCTACTAGCTCTTCTCCATTAATTAAACACCTAACTCTATCTCCTCCATTAATGGAGTATTAAATAGGCATGGTGGAAGTTAGACACTTGTCCTCGATGACTTGGCCGGTTACTTCTCCCGTCTAGATCTAGGTAACTTCTCTCTCGTCTATGGGTAGCTTAATTGTGTGCCTAATTAATTGGTTACTTGCATTTATTGTGTTTGGCCATAAGGGAGTCAAAAAAAATATACCGGCCGTCGAGCCGAGGCAGCACAACATTGTCTTTGTCGTCATCTGCTTCTTTTTACATGGATGAGTTGTCGGCGTATTGGCGAAACGTCGATTAATTTCTGTTTCGTCATTTTGGCACTCAATATGTCCCATTTTTAGCCGTCGGAGGTGTGCTCGACATCACCCGAGTGGATAGGCAGGGGTGAGCCTGCCAGTCCGATCCGTCCCGCGAAGGAGTACGGAAACACCCTTGGATGAATCATCTGAGAAGTCTGAAATCCCCTGAGCAAGAGAATTTGCGCTACCTCCTCATCAAAAGAGTTCAGGAAAGATAAATGTTTCGCTCTGAATATAGGAACTTTGATCAGAAGGGCAATAAGGTCAACGAGCACACCTTCTCCAAGCTCGGCAAGAGTTTGCATGCTTCGCAGTACAGAGCGAGAAAAATGTACATTGACAAAAACAAACAAGTGGCCGAAGTACAAAAAGAGTGTCCTTCGATACTGAAGAAGACTATGAGCATTTCAAGGAGAGATGCACAATCCATGAATCATCGAAATGGGGGAAGGATTTGCGGAAGAAGAACATGGGTAACCGCACCCTCGGATCCCCGTGGTTCAGTGCAGGGAAGAAGCAACAGTGGTATGTAGAAAATTAGGGTTGGAGCTAATTCAACCTACCCTCTATTCCTCTGCCTTATCGGTGGTGCCGCTCATAATGCAAATTGAGGCTACAGGGTTGGACCTTTATATAGACTCCAATTTCAGATAAATCAATCTATTTCCATATAGGACTCGTGACACGTTAAAAGAACCACAATATTTAACAGCCAGTTACCGAGCCTATTACTGTTAAACAATTAGCTCCCAACACGCATGTGTGAATCATACGTCGAGTCCGAATATAATATCAAACTCGCAGGCTTTAACAATCCATAGAGTCAATCCTACGGACAACCTTGCATTCCGCTCTATACTGTTCCCGGGTATAATTTCATCATATTAATATACATTGTGTTTCAGTATAGCCATACGGGCTTTCTTAAGTATATTTTCTTAAATACAATTTCACATCAATTATTCCTTGTTATTTCCGTGATACTTTCACACTAAAGTTTTAATTTCGGACGATGTAGTGTACATATAAAATGTCGCAAGACACAAATTCCTACATGGAAGACACATGAATGGAAGCGCGTGGGAGCATAAACCCTAGCGGGATTTGAGAGTGAGCAAGAGCATAACTTAGTCAGGGCCTGATACTCACATCTTAAAGAGTCAGGGCTCGGAGCCTTTGTGTCGATGAGGAACTGGCTTGGAGTTTCAGGAATCGTGGCAGCAGTATGTAAGCGGGGACGATAGCACAGGTGAAGTTCAGAGTGTTACCTTTCAGGGTGAAAATCCAAGGTCTGGCCTTAATTGGCTGTGTTTGGCAATGACCTTGTTGAAGTCATTGTTTTGAGAGCGGGGATTATCTCCAGGGTGAAGACCCGAGATCTTTGATCGGGCGACGACGGCGGTGGTGCACTGTTTCCTTTTTGGAGGCGTCGCTTTTGGAATACTTGACTTCAGGTGTTGTTTCGGTGGTGGTTGTGATGTTGCTGCAAGGACTGAAACTTTGTAGCGGGACTTTTCTTTTTTCTTTCTCTCTTTTTTTATTTTTCTTTTTGGCTTTGTGCATCCGCCAGGTCTTTTGGGTTTGCCGTTGTTGCAGAGGCTGAATGTAATTGGTATCTTCGCGATATTAATATATATTCTTTGTCTAAAAATGTCACTGATGCCATAACGAAGGAACTCGAACAACATTTGGTAATTAATTCCTCTGCCAATTATTTTCCTATTACAGTCACGTATCTAAATTAATGTTTCACGCTGCTTTTACAGCGAGAGCCATATGAGCAACCTCAGAGCTCGCAGGCTAATCACAATGGGGAGTAACATAAAATGGTAACATACACGTTTTACTAGGTTATGTTACTACCTCCATAGTGGGTAGTAACATATGTGTGGTATCATGCAAAGCTATATTTATTACGGTATAGACTCATACTATCTTGGAAAGTGTGATGTTACAGTAACTAGCTATGTTACTCTATTTGTCTCTCTCATCATTAATTAGCTGCCATGTCATCTTTTTTACTTATGTGGCATGCAAGTTACTAGCTAAATTACTACCACTATGACTAGCCTCAGGGGTCCACCGTCAGGTGGGACATGTCTCTTAACCGTCCTCGGAAAGGACGAAACAATTCATCAAGTTCTCACGTGAGTACAGATGTGTTGCGCCAATCTACTTTAGAGATAATGTACCAGCTTGGATCCCAGATTAAAGATTGGAGTGTGGTCTTCCTGTTTATCTGTTGTCGGACAGCGTAGAAACTTCCGTGGTCGAGGAAGAGCAACAAATGCAGAACTGAAGATGGATCGATCAGCTGCACACAATCAAGGAACCAAGACACATACAGAAGAACCCAGCCAAATCTGAGCTTCTAATATCATCTGTCAAACTCCAAGTTATTCACATTTTGAACGTTAAACATGCGTTAGCCTATGTAAACTCTGAACCACTATTATTTTTGCAGTGCTTCCATGCTGTACGGAAAACTGAATTTCATATTTATTTTGTAGTCGGTTGCTATTTGAAATCTGAGTTTCTTGATTGTATTAATATCTTGTTGAAACTGCTGTATGCTCATTTGGTAAATCATTCCACAAGACATTACTTTTGGCCGATGGCATGACATGCGTACCAATTTAGTTTGCAAATTTGTTAGTTCAAGCTCCTAAGTAGGTTCCAATTATCCAAGTATCAAGCAACCATTTACTACTGCAGGTTTATTTTGTCGGAGCACACATTAGAAGAATCCGGCCAGCTTGCCCTTGGTCCCGGAGGGTTTGGTGATTGGTCAGCGGACGCTGATGCGGCCAGCTTGCCCCCTCTTCTGCCGTCTTCTAGAAACTAAAAAAAGTGGGGCATTTTATCCAATCTCCTGACAATAAAATAAATGGAGTTGAGGATTTATGAAAACACTAGCAAAAATGTCCGTGCGTTGCAACGGGTGAAGAAACAAATTTGGATAAAAAATATTGATGGACCCAAAATTTTAGAAGGAAGTAAATTGAACTGGTAGAATAATTTATTTTGTCTACCCATATTAGCATCAAGTCGACACAGTAGTAAAAATAGCTCAAAATATATATGTTGATGCATTCTTATCACTGTGATAACCTGATATAAATTTATGTCATATGATCTCTAGGTAGATGTATCGACTTCTTCGTCGGTTGAGATATATAAAGGGTTCACCATCACAATTGATTCTTTGCACGGTGTGTTTTGCTTAAACTGACGATTAGCTATAATTTTCTCTATTCTCGCTTTCTTTTGTTCTGGCTACATATTTGCATATGTCTGCCTTTCTCGCGCGTGATTTTTTATTTTTTGTTCGGGCTCTAAATCTGCAAATTTCTCCCTCCCTTATGTGCATTTTTTTTGCAACTGGGTTGATTTAATTGATTTGTTTTGTTGATAGGCTTCACCACGTCTTTTCAATTTTCTTCCTTTTCTTCATTGGTTATCCATGCATACCGATCTCTGTATGTTTCCTTTTTTTTTTGCTTCTTTGCATTCGTTGAAGATTGCGTCCCAAATTGCTTGCATATACGGAAGTTTTCTATACTGTATGAATCTGTCGAGAAAACTGTATGAATCTGTCATTGATGAAACTGATTAGATTCTACATAAAAAATAAACTATATGAGCTAGCTATAAATTATTTTAATTACGCTGATGATTAGTACCAATATAAGATATCGTACATAGAATTGATAAGTTTTCTCTTACCTATCATTGCCCTAGCCCTGATATCCCAAGTACTTCGATCCGGCGAGACGCGTAAGCACAAACTTCAGTCCGCCGATATGAGCACGTATTGCCAAGCTAGAAAGATAGATCTAGTTGTTCAGCTAGTATTACTTGCACATACTTTTTTTTCGAAAAAGAGCGCTTTATTAGACTTTAACCAGTTTACAACTGGAAATGTCCACACCCAGCCTCTGCATATCTAAGATGCACACAGCCGATAAGAAGTAGAGAGATAGAAAGCTGAAAGGGGCGAGAGAAAGACACATAGGAAAAACTTGTCACATGCGACGAAAATCTATCCTATGGTGTAGGCGGGCCGATACGCAGATTATGCTGCCACCCACGATGGGAAAAAATATATCTGTCGCCACTTGCTCCAACCGCGAGGAAACCTCTGTAAACAGGTCTCGGTGAGCCGGACTCTGAAGAATAGACCACTCCCGGAGATAGTGAGCACATCGGAAAATTACCTGCATTGGAGAAGAAACTTTAGCGTTAAACACTCTATCATTTCTACATAGCCAAAGCGACCATAATAAAGCGATCGCTCCCACCCAAATATGTTTTCTAAACATGCAATCTATACCATGTAGCCAATTGCCAAAAATATTAGCAATTGACCTAGGTGGATACAAGTTTGAAGCCATTTGGATGGCAGACCATATAGACCGCGCAAATTGGCACTCAAAGAATAAATGTTTGATATTCTCGTCATGATGACAGAAGACACATTTTTTACTTCCTTGCCAGTTACGCTTTGCCAGGTTGTCCTTAGTCAGGATGATCCCTTTGAGAAGGTACCAGCCAAATATCTTTATCTTTAGAGGTACCTTCATTTTCCATAAATGTTTATTATTTATAACTGGAACCTCGGAATGTACTAAAGCATTATACATGGATCCTACAGAGAATGTGCCATTCTTTGCAGTTTCCAGCGGAACTCATCCCGTCCATGTTGGAGATGGATTTCAGCCAGTCGCTCTTGTAAAGCTTGCCAACATTCCAATCTTGTAGCGAGGAGAGCCCGCCTAAAAGACATGTTGGGTGGAGAAGATCCCAACACCCTAGCGAGCGTATCGCCTTTATCACGCGCTACATTGTATAATTCCGGATACTGCTCCCGTAGAGGTGTATTCCCTAGCCAGGAATCCTCCAGAAACGAATTTCCGATCCGTCTCTTATGTGGTACGATCCATATTGGAAGAAAGAAGCTTTCACCGACATCAGACCTGCCCAAAAGTGTGAATCCCCTGCCTTCCAAGACATCTGGGATACCGTTTTTGAACCCACATATTTATTCCTCAGGAGTTGTTGCCACACCCCATCCTCAGTTAAGAGCTTAAAAAGCCACTTACTAAGGAGTGCAATGTTTTTTGCCTCTAGGTCTTGAATACCTAGCCCCCCTGGTCTTTGGACAGCACATTCCATTTAGCCAGTCTATATTTCTTTTTTTCGTTATCCCCTTGCCAAAAAAACCTCGATCGGAAGTAGTCCAACCTTGTGAGTACTCCTTTCGGTACTTTGAAGAAGGATAGCATATAAAGAACCATATTGCTGAGCACCGAATTAATCAAAACTAACCGGCCTCCAACTGAGAGTAATTTACCCTTCCAGCTGCTCAGCCGTTTCTCCAACCATTCCTCAACCAGTTTCCATTCATTATTTGTGAGTCGCCGATAATGTATCGGTATCCCCAAATATGACATAGGGAACTGGCCTAGTTGGCAACCAAATAGTTCTGAATATTCAGCAACATGATCTTGGGCCTCCCCAAAGCAGAACAACTCACTCTTATGGAAATTTATTTTCAATCCCGAGAGTTGCTCAAACGCTGAAAGTATTAACTTTAGGTTTTTTGCTTTCTCGATATCATGTTCCATAAATAGAATAGTGTCATCGGCATACTGAAGGATTGATAATCCACCATGTGGTACCACTCCCGCAATTTGGCCCGAAGTCTTTGCGCACTCAATTATGATGGCCAACATATCAACGACGATATTAAATAATATCGGGGATAATGGGTCACCTTGTCGTAAACCTTTTTTTGTCCGAAAGTAATGTCCAATATCATCATTGATTTTGATAGTGACACTACCTCCAGTAACAAAGTTATAAACCCACTCGCACCATGTTTCAGAGAAACCTTTCATTCTTAGAACTTGGTGCAGAAAAGGCCATTTAACTTTGTCATATGCCTTTTCAAAGTCGATTTTTAGGATCACACCACTCATTTTTTTGTGGTGTAATTCATGAACTGTTTCATGCAAAGTGACGACGCCGTCAAGAATATAACGTCCTTGCATGAAAGCTGTCTGAGTTGGCCGGATAACATGATCCGCCACTGAGTTCAGCCGAATCGTTGCCACTTTAGTGAATATCTTGAAACTGACATTTAGGAGACAGATAGGCCGATATTGTTGGATCCTTTCTGCGTTCTTAGTCTTTGGTAACAAAATAATCTCCCCAAAGTTCAACTTAAACAACTCAAGTTGTCCAGCATGGAAAGCATTGAACATTTCCACCAAATCGTTTTTAATAATATCCCAAAAGTTTTGATAAAACTCTGCCGAAAAACCGTCAGGACCGGGAGCTTTATTGTGTTCCATTTGGAAAATGGCTTTCTTGATCTCCTCCTCTGAGAATGGAGCGATGAGAAAGGCATTTTCCTCATTGGATACTTGTGGGATATCTTCTGTCTGGGACTCATCGAGAGTGAAGTTACCTTCCTCTGGAGCCCCAAATAGAGTTTTATAGTACTTTGTTATATAGGCTTTTAGCTCATCATGGCCTTCAATAGCACCCTCATCCTGGTTTAGAGAATGTAGATACTTCTTTCTATGTCGCCCATTGGCCAACATATGGAAATATTTTGTGTTACTATCTCCTTCCAGTAAAAATTGTGCCTTTGACCGTTGATACCATTTTAATTCCTCTTCGCGAAGTAGGCGTGCAATCTGTTCATTTACTTGATTTTTTTGATCAAGTTCAGACTCAGATAGCGATCGCACCTCAGCTTGTAGGTCAATGTTATCAATGATTTCAGCAAGTCTTTTCTTTTCTTTTTTGTATATCCCAGTAATATGGCGAGCCCATCCACGAAGGTGTTTCCGTAGCCTACGGATTTTATTATTCCACCTTTGTATTGGATTTTTTCCATGCACTGGCTTGTTCCAATTTTCCTTAACCATATCTGCAAAACCATCACGGTTAAACCAGCCAAATTCCATCTTGAATTGCGGTTTACTCACATGTAGCTTTGCGTCCCCGGTATCAATGAGAATCGGAGCATGGTCAGAAAGTAAATCAATACGTTCGAGCGCGCGTACGGACACCAATGGGTATTTGTTTTCCCACTCAGTGTCTACTAACACACGATCGAGTTTTTCGTATGTAGGAACAGTTCTATTGTTAGCCCAAGTAAATTGCCTTCCAGACAACTTGACCTCTCTTAAATTCAAACTATCAATAACAGCGTTGAATAAGAAAGGACAATAGTTATCAAACTGGTCATTGTTCTTGTCTTGCTGATACCGTAGGATATTAAAATCCCCCCTATAAGAATAGGGTATGGATTGTCTTTAGCAAGATTAACAAGTTCCCATAGAAAGGCTGCCTTGAACTCATCTTGGGCTGCACCATAAACCGCAACAAGGCTCCAGATAAAATTATCAGATTTGTTTCGCAGGTGTAGTTTAATATGAAACTCACCATGCATGAAATCTAATAATTCTAGAGAATTATCCTTAATGCCGAGTAAAATGCCTCCCGACCTGCCACGCGGAGGTATCCATTTCCAAGTGAACTCATAGCCACCTGCAAGGTGATCTAAAGTTTGCACCGGGAAATCTCGTCTACCCGATTCCATAATCGCGACAAAGTCCAACTCATGTTCCCGAACGCAATCCGCAATATGAATGTGTTTAGCCAAGTCTCGCAAACCTCTGCTATTCCAAATTTTGCCTTTCATCAGGAAACATTTGTTGGGGTGTTAACTCTCGCCCTTTTGGACGGTTTCTTAGTTTTCTTTGACGATTTGGACCGTCGATCCGTAGCTGTCAAATCCATAAATGGTTCCAGCCGGGTATCATCCAGCCCTACCTCTGACACGTCCCCAACTAAATGAGTTAAAAGTTGGCCGTCATAACGATCGTCCACTTCTTCCTCATCTAGGTCAGAGTCGGTCAGGTGATCATTAGAACTCTTTCTATTTTTAGCAGTGACTTTGTACCGATCAGACTCAACATTTTTTTAAACAGAAGCAGAAACAGATCTCTCCTTTGCATTACGACCCAAACTTAACCCTAAACTCTCTAAATTAGAATTAACTTGAGAATTCGAAAAAGAGAGAAAGGATTTAGAAGTGGTAGTACCTTGCGAGAAGTTGATGTTGCGAGAGGCCCGAAGGCGCATGGCCTTGATCATTGAATCCTCGTCAGATGGTTTAGAACCATCAGCTGCAACCTTGTGCCTTCCACTGCGTCGGAGCGCCGACGAAGGGGCGAGAATCTCCTCTGCCACCTGCGTTGGCGTGGCCTCTTTCCTAATTGGCGACACCGTAGGAGAGGTAGTGGGTGGTGTAGGTACCCCTCCTATGGTTGGCCAATCGATGTCCAGCCTCGACACACCCAATGGATGTGCCGGTGGTGATATCTCTGCAGCCGAAGCCGCAGGTGACTTGTCCGGCGAGGAAGGAGCGGCCTGCACCTGCAGCTGCTGTCCGCCGTTGGGCCGGTCCAGCACCGCGTCGTCGCTCTCCCCGCCGCGCGCGGCAAGCTGCCCTCAGCCAGCAAACGCACCGCGCCCTCCAGCTCGTGAACCATCGAGGCCGGCCCACCCTGCATGGCCACAGGCAGCACGGTAGGCGGGGCAGACCCAAGGATGCCCGGCTGAGGCGATCGCGGTGGTGGCGTCCGCGTCCCCGCCACAACCAGCACCTGCACATTATGGCCATCATCCACCCCGAGCGCCGCTGTGTTCATTGGAACAGCCTCCGATGGCTGCATGGGAGCATCACCAGAAGCAAGCTCGGTTGAGGTTTTAGACCTTTTATTTTGATCACTCCCCTCTTCCGGTTCCTTATCATTACCACGATCATCCCCATCATCATTGTTTCTTTTCCAAATTTGGGGAACAAAGTCCGGTTCCGGCACATAATCCTCCTTCTCAAGCACATAACGAAAATAAAAACCCTTCTTGGCCACGACCAGCTCGCCAATCATGTGCGGACCACCATCGGTAAGCTTTTTGAATGCCGAAGGATTCGTCATCCCCACCTGAATACGGATGATGCCGTGGCAGCGAAGCGCCAACAGGTCCACGTCCAAGGTAGTACCAATCATGGATCCGACTCCCCACAGCCCAAGGAAATGACGCAGCTGGTAAGGTACTCCTGTGACATGAACCCACACTGGTTTGAGCTGAAACGCCGGTGTGTTGTCCTCAGCCTTCCACTGGTTGATCGACAGCACCACATTGTTTGCCCTCACCATCAATTCCATCCCTTCCACACGACAAAGGTCTGTCGCCGACGGAATCCCTAGCAAAAAGGCACCATCACCGTGTGGAATTGCCTCCCACTTCCAAGGGGTCGTCACCGGAACAATTCTAGCAACCTCCTTTTCAACTTCCTCAGCCGTAATAGAACCCTCACCACTGACAGAAATCAACGCCGTGGACGAAGAGGCCATGACCAGATCCTCCTTAAAGAGAGACTCTGCTAGCTGGAATAACATTGTGTCATTGTTGGCTGGTCCGCAAAGAGTAGCAGCCGGCTTTGGTTGCTTTAGCACCAGACAGTTTGACATCGGATGATTGAACTTGTCACAAATGTAGCAGTAATGTTGAACCTTGCACTCCTTCGTCTTGTGCTGGTCATTCTTGCACTTAGAACACCAAACTTTGATCTTCTTCGGTGGAACATCAGCAGATGGCGCAGCAGCAGTCGCCTCCGCCACCGGCTGGGCGACGGTGGTAGGCAAGACCTATCCCTGCTGAGCCACAGGCTGCTGGATAGCCGGTCCAGAATTCTGTCCACCCTTCTTCATCTTGCCCGCGATGCGACGCTCGGCCCCCGGCGCCGGACCAGGAGCACGCTGAGCCGCCGGGTTGGTAGGGCCACCCTGCCCCACCAGAGGAGGCGGCGCCACCACGCCTGATCTCCCGCCGAGGACAAACGGGAAATCCCGACGGCCGCCCGGCTGTCCGGTGAATGGGCCAGCACCGACCCCAAACTGGAAGCTCGATGGCGCCGCGACCGGCGTGCCCGCCCGCGAGGACTGCGCCTGAGAAGAACCAGACGCGGCAGTCGGAGGCCGGGCGAGCGGAGTGCCCGGCGGCGGTCCAGCCATCGACGGCGAGCAGGGGGTGCGGCGGGGCGATCGAAGGACCTCCACGAACGATCTGACGTGATTAGGGTTTTTCGATTCACCACCACCGCAATACATCCGGGACGGACGGCTCAGGAACACCTGGTGCAACGGACCGCCAAGATCCTCATGCAGCGGGAGGCCCACCGTCATAGCCAGAGGATTTTGAAATCCACTGATCCCGCCCGCAAAGCCCGCGGGCACCGGGGCCGCCGGCGTCCTCGTCGGCAGCGGCGCCACGCCGCCATGAACCGAAGCACCCGTCAACGCCTGAGACCGCGACGGAGCCCCCTCCAGATCGCACGCCAGCATGAACTCACCAAGCACAGCCGGCGGCGTGATCCTCGGGCGAGGTAGAGGGCCTCGCCATCTACCGATCCGTACGCCCTTGGTGCTGACCGCCGGGAGCGAGGAACGACGCATGGGGCCCTCGTCCCTCACTGCCAGCATGCCGGCGACGCCAGGATCAGAGCTGCAGCTGGCGGCGCCATGCTCCCCCAATGGCGACACTCCATCCACGCGAGACCTGCACACAGAAGCCGAAACCATACCTGCGCGCGGCGAGGACGAAGACGAAGGTCGCTCCCAATATCGAGACGCCGGTGTCGGAAAACCAGCGTCGGCCCAAAATTCTTGCCGAATCTCCTCATCAGATTTCCGCTGTCGCCGCGTCACCGGCATCCACCCTTCCTCTCCATCAGACAACACGCTCAAGGCAGCGATCATCGCGACAGATCGGATATCCTCCTCCTCCTCATCAGAGCCGAGGCACGAAAATCTCGATCCGGAGGACGAAGACCCCCCGCCAGACGACCACGCCGGGGAGATCGATGCGGTGGTCGGCGCCAAAGTTAGGCGTCGCCGGCGCAGATCGCCCTTGGACGGCCGCATCGCCCTCCAACGGTCGCCCTCTTCTCAGGAGGGAAACAAGATCAGTCACTTGCACATACGTAGGCAAAATTGATTTGATTCCACCGACAGCGTACCTGTTGTTTGTTTGTATTGATTAGGGTAGTACGCGGTATATATACCTGGCAAGTTAACGTAGCGCCAATACAACTCTGTGATGAAATCTGGCAGCAGCTAGGGAGCCTAGGACATAGGCTATTAGCTATAGCCTAATTCTTCGATCGATTAGCTCCTTTCGTTTGAGAAAAAAAGGCCGGAGAACGATCCTCGTCTCCAATCGATTAGCAGAGTCACGCTGCTAAACCATGCATTCAGTACGACGAGAACGTAGAAAATTCCGGAGTCGGAAAACCAATCCTTGGTTGGATGGTTAGGTGAGTGGTTGTACCCCTACCCCACCAGAGTTCAAACCCCAGGTTTGACACTGATGTTTCTCGTATTTAAAAAAAGTGGGGCATTTTATCCAATCTCCTGACAATAAAATAAATGGAGTTGAGAATTTATGAAAACACTAGCAAAAATGCCCGTGCGTTGCACCGGGTGAAGAAACAAATTTGGATAAAAAACATTGATGGACCCAAAATTTTAGAAGGAAGTAAATTGAACTGGTAGAATAATTTATTTTGTCTACCCATATTAGCATCAAGTCGACACAGTAGTAAAAATAGCTCAAAATATATATGTTGATGCATTCTTATCACTGTGATAACCTGATATAAATTTATGTCATATGATCTCTAGGTAGATGTACCGACTTCTTCCTCGGTTGCGATATATAAAGGGTTCACCATCACAATTGATTCTTTGCACGGTGTGTTTTGCTTAAACCGACGATTAGCTATAATTTTCTCTATTCTCGCTTTCTTTTGTTCTGGCTACATATTTGCATATGTCTGCCTTTCTCGCGCGTGATTTTTTATTTTTTGTTCGGGCTCTAAATCTGCAAATTTCTTCCTCCCTTGTGTGCATTTTTTTTTTGCAACTGGGTTGATTTAATTCATTTGTTTTGTTGATAGGCTTCACCACGTCTTTTCAATTTTCTTCCTTTTCTTCATTGGTTATCCATGCATACCGATCTCTGTATGTTTCCTTTTTTTTTTGCTTCTTTGCATTCGTTGAAGATTGCGTCCCAAATTGCTTGCATATACGGAAGTTTTCTATACTGTATGAATCTGTCATTGATGAAACTGATTAGATTCTACATAAAAAATAAACTATATGAGCTAGCTATAAATTATTTTAATTACGCTGATGATTAGTACCAATATAAGATATCGTACATAGAATTGATAAGTTTTCTCTTACCTATCATTGCCGTAGCCCTGATATCCCAAGTACTTCGATCCGGCGAGACGCGTAAGCACAAACTTCAGTCCGCCGATATGAGCACGTATTGCCAAGCTAGAAAGATAGATCTAGTTGTTCAGCTAGTATTACTTGCACACTAGATCATGTAGGCGCGCGTTGCCGCGCCCGTTTATTAGGAATGTAGAATGTTAAGAATTGATGTATTATATTTTGAATTTAACTGGAAAGTTTGATATGCTTAAAATGAGATAACAATTTGAAATGTATTTTCAGTTAATTTAATTACTGTTATAAATTATATTGGCCATTATTTTTAGTTAATCTTATTATAAGTAAAATGAACAGGTGTCATGGCACAGGATACCGCGTCCGTCAGTTTGTACAATAATATGACATGTTGCTTGCTAGAGTGGCATAATGTGCGATGAAACCTACCTCAGTAAAAAGAATTGAATCTACAATCACTGTATAGCAGAACGAGTAAACCGACAAACTAACATTATTGCTCTCAAAGTTGCTACAGATCAGCATGTTTAGTCTAGAGTTAACATGATGTGTTCACAAACAATGAAAACGTGCCAAATGCTGCTAAAATTAAAATGGTAGCCACATAATCCAGTAAGTTCACATAGGTCAGCCATTGACATATCTTTTTGCTAATAAACACACAATTAGTTATGGCAGAAGGCGTACATCTAAAATTACAATTCATATATAAATTTGAAAAACAGAAATAGGCTGGTTTGGGATTTCCTTAAGACCAGTAAATAACACTTGTTTCCAATGGAAGCACCAGATGTAAAGATGGTCCTTTCAGAATTTTCTTCAGCGTTCTCTGAAATTATAATAATAAAAGAGCAACATTTTCAGCTAAATGTCACATGACACAATTAGCTAATAGCATGTCATATTGTGTCAAATTATATAGAGTGAGTTTACTATAAGCTTACCACTGTATCGACCCATTAGGTTTACCAGTCCTCTCCGCATTTCCAGCTTCGACATGAGAATGCATGTTGAGCCTCCTCAACTGTGTTGTCGAAACTAAATGGCTTATCAACTATCTGAAACAAGAGCATAAATGGATTCAGGGATACACAGGGAAGTATGTGATTTTTCTCTACAGTATTACTATAGCATGGAACTGAGTATTAATGGGATTGTCGTTATCAATAATCTTAGGACTGCCAGCAACAACACCTGTCCCCATCTATTCTAACCTCCTGAACTGAGGTTCCTGTCAACAATACACTTACAAGCATGTTTTAGCAAACTTTTAGAACAATATACAATCGATTCAATATCAATATACCAATTAATTTTAATTATAAGATGTAGAGGATATTATAACCGACCAAATGTTGACATGTGCGGAACTCATCTTTGCATCAATCATAGATTAGAAAATCAAAATCAAAGAGCATGTAAATACAATTTCATGTAAATATTGAAGGCTCTCACATAATTCACCAAACACATTGCATGAATGAACAAATAGCTACGACAAACAACTCAGGGAATGAATTACCTTCTCTGCTTCTTGTGGTGTTGCTGGCCATCCCTCATGCAGTCTTGTCGGAATACTAATTTTCTACTAATGGCTATTCACCCGCCGCCATCGGAGCAACAACCCATGACGTTTACGCAAGTTGAAAATAAATCTGGAGTCAGAAAATATATCATAAGTAGGCTCATGAATTAACGGAAAACGGAGCCGAGGCAGATGAATTTGGTCGCTCCAGTATTCACAACCATCTAGCAATATGAAGTAGCTTGCAAAAAGTATAGATAATGAGTTGGATTAAAATACTCACAATTGCAGCTTGATATTTCTAAATTGGAGAGTCCGAGCAAATATACACTGCTAAGCTAGCTGGATAAATTGGAACCACCAATTTATAGCGAACTACTAATATTGTGATGATCATATACAGATCCATGCAT
The DNA here is from genome assembly GCA_012064385.1 of Puccinellia tenuiflora. Lineage (NCBI taxonomy): Eukaryota > Viridiplantae > Streptophyta > Magnoliopsida > Poales > Poaceae > Puccinellia > Puccinellia tenuiflora. Next base: position 269,739 of record QRDG01000341.1, read on the forward strand.
GCAATAGTATCGAAGCAAATGTAAAGGGCCATTCTCATGTATATATAGCCATTATAGCCATTCACATGTCCTCAGCGGCTCAGCCGGTTCAGTAGACTCAAGCATATCCACCAGTTCAGTGGTCTACTCTGTTATCTGTACAACTCCTTGAGAACAATACGGTGAGGGTATAATTCTTGTCCATGGTTATGGTCGTTCTATGTCCGGTCTGATCGCGGTGGTCAAATAAAAAAGAAGATCTAGCAATATGAAGTAGCTTGCAAAAAGTATAGATGATGAATTGGATTAAAATACTCACAATTGCAGCTTGATATTTCTAAATTGGAGAGTCCGAGCAAATATACACTGCTAAGCTAGCTGGATAAATTGGAACCACCAATTTATAGCGAACTACTAATATTGTGATGATCATATACAGATCCATGCATGCAATAGTATCGAAGCAAATGTAAAGGGCCATTCTCAAGTATATATAGCCATTATAGCCATTCACATGTCCTCAGCGGCTCAGCCGGTTCAGTAGACTCAAGCATATCCACCAGTTCAGTGGTCTACTCTGTTATCTGTACAACTCCTTGAGAACAATACGGTGAGGGTATAATTCTTGTCCATGGTTATGGTCGTTCTATGTCCGGTCTGATCGCGGTGGTCAAATAAAAAAGAAGATGAGCCAAAGTATAGTAATTGACCAGTGAGTACTACATCGAGAATATTCATGAGGGATAAATTACGTGAGGGTATAATTGCACTGGAACTGACATCATATCAACACACCGTCAGTGGAATATCAAATAACGCCATTTCCACATCAAGGGAGTAAAGATTCTAGTTGCCCGTCGGCCGCATATGCTCGTTACAGATTTGTGCCAGATCAATGTCTGCTGTTAAAGCTACTTATCTGGTATGCTTCAACAATTGGGACAGAGAGGGAATGAGTGAACTCACAGTGTTCATGAGTGGCCCGTGGATATCGAATCATGACGGCATCACAGCGTCTGCAAGATGACAAAACATCTACAAAATGAAGCGATGTTAATTTCATAGCGGAGTACAATTCACCCTTACAAAACTGACGACGTTGTAGAGGTGGGAGAAACGAGTGGGTGATGGATTGAGGCATACAGTTGCAAGAGACGGGGGCGTTGAGGGCGGAGGGAAACACACACTTGGTGAGGCGGAACTCCGGCGAGGAGGCGCAGGTGCGGATGGGCGCTCGTTGGCAGGGTCGGAATCACCGAGGCCGTGCAGCCACAACACAAAGCTCCGGTTCCGTGACGCCATGGTTCCGGCCTTCCGGCGTTCAGCTGGGCGGGGAGGCGGGAAGGCTGCGCAGAACGGCAGAGGAGGCGGCGAGGAGGGAGGCCGCGACGAGGGAGAAGAGGAAGCGGACGAGACGCATCTCCTCTGCCACTTCATCGCGTTGATAAGCCTCCTCGTCGCCCGCTCTCTGCGTTGACCACGCGCTCGATCCGGTCGACCCGCGGTGGGTCGTCCTCGCACGGTCGCCCCCCGTCGCCCGTCGCGCTCGATCCGGTCGCCTCGCGGTGGGTCGTCCTCGCGTTGACCAGAGACACGGGACGGAGGCGGCCGCCAATGGAGTGTGTCGAGCTAGATCGGGAGCCAGATGGTCTACACCTAGCTGGGCTTCAGCGGGGTTACTAAGGCCCAATTCACCACAACAACCCGATTTGATCCCCGGTGTAGCGTCCCCTAGGGACATTTGGCCCAATGCGAAACTGACAGAAATCCAACGGCCAAAATTGTTCTGAGAGCATGATCCGACGGCCGAAACAGCCCAGATCGGGAGAGATCGTGAGAGAGCGCCTGGTTGTGCCAGTTTTAATATCCCTAATACGTACGCAAAATTGATTTGATTCCGCCGAGAGCGTACCTGTTGTTTGTTTGTATTGATTAGGGTAGTACGCGGTATATATACCTGGCAATTTAACGTAGCGCCAATACAATTAACTCCGTGATGAAATCTGGCAGCAGCTAGGGAGCCTAGGACATAGGCTATTAGCTATAGCCTAATTCTTCGATCGATTAGCTCCTTTCGTTAAAGAAAAAAGGCCGGAGAACGATCCTCGTCTCCAATCGACTAGCAGAGTCACGCTGCTAAACCATGCATTCAGTATGACGAGAACGTAGAAAATTCCGGAGTTGGAAAACCAACCCTTGGTTGGATGGTTAGGTGAGTGGTTGTACCCCTACCCCATCAGAGTTCAAACCGCAGGTTTGACACTGATGTTTCTCATATTTAAAAAAGTGGAGCATTTTATCCAATCTCCTGACAATAAAATAAATGGAGTTGAGAATTTATGAAAACACTAGCAAAAATGCCCGTGCGTTGCAACGGGTGAAGAAACAAATTTGGATAAAAAACATTGATGGACCCAAAATTTTAGAAGGAAGTAAATTGAACTGGTAGAATAATTTATTTTGTCTACCCATATTAGCATCAAGTCGACACAGTAGTAAAAATAGCTCAAAATATATATGTTGATGCATTCTTATCACTGTGATAACCTGATATAAATTTATGTCATATGATCTCTAGGTAGATGTACCGACTTCTTCCTCGGTTGCGATATATAAAGGGTTCACCATCACAATTGATTCTTTGCACGGTGTGTTTTGCTTAAACCGACGATTAGCTATAATTTTCTCTATTCTCGCTTTCTTTTGTTCTGGCTACATATTTGCATACGTCTGCCTTTCTCGCGCGTGATTTTTTATTTTTTGTTCGGGCTCTAAATCTGCAAATTTCTTCCTCCCTTGTGTGCATTTTTTTGGCAACTGGGTTGATTTAATTCATTTGTTTTGTTGATAGGCTTCACCACGTCTTTTCAATTTTCTTCCTTTTCTTCATTGGTTATCCATGCATACCGATCTCTGTATGTTTCCTTTTTTTTTTTGCTTCTTTGCATTCGTTGAAGATTGCGTCCCAAATTGCTTGCATATACGGAAGTTTTCTATACTGTATGAATCTGTCATTGATGAAACTGATTAGATTCTACATAAAAAATAAACTATATGAGCTAGCTATAAATTATTTTAATTACGCTGATGATTAGTACCAATATAAGATATCGTACATAGAATTGATAAGTTTTCTCTTACCTATCATTGCCCTAGCCCTGATATCCCAAGTACTTCGATCCGGCGAGACGCGTAAGCACAAACTTCAGTCCGCCGATATGAGCACGTATTGCCAAGCTAGAAAGATAGATCTAGTTGTTCAGCTAGTATTACTTGCACATACGTACGTAAAATTGATTTGATTCCGCCGACAACGTACCTGTTGTTTGTTTGTATTGATTAGGGTAGTACGCGGTATATATACCTGGCAAGTTAACGTAGCGCCAATACAACTCCGTGATGAAATCTGGTAGCAGCTAGGGAGCCTAGGACATAGGCTATTAGCTATAGCCTAATTCTTCGATCGATTAGCTCCTTTCGTTTGAGAAAAGAAGGCCGGAGAACGATCCTCGTCTCCAATCGATTAGCAGAGTCACGCTGCTAAACCATGCATTCAGTACGACGAGAACGTAGAAAATTCCGGAGTCGGAGAATCAATCCTTGGTTGGATGGTTAGGTGGGTGGTTGTACCCCTATCCCACCAGAGTTCAAACCACAGGTTTGACATTGATGTTTCTCATATTTGGCGGATTATTTTTCAGTGAGAGGTGACGTTCCCGTCGATAGCGAGGTACCTGTGGTGACTTCGTCAATCTCAAGATCCGACCCGCCGACTCAGTATCTCGGAGGTGCTCATAGGGATAGGGTGTGCGTACGTGCATTCATAGGGGTGAGTGTATGCGCGTGTATATGAGCGTATGTGTTGTACTGTGTTTCGGAAAAAAAAAATCCAAAGTCGAGACTTGTTTGACCCAGTGGCTGTGCGATTTGATCGGGACCATGTAGATTTTTT